>JAHIAM010004841.1:0-41850 GCA_021605205.1 Aegilops longissima
CTCGATCCTTCAATCTCGGTGGATGCTCCATCTGGGATCGATACTCCACCACCGCTCCCTCACGGTCGGATTCGGTGAATCTGTTTGCTCCATGGCCCGGAGGACCAGCTCTATGTACTCGGCGCGACTCCTCCGGGAGTATCGCCGCCTTTCGCTCTGTTGCAGATATTTGGCCATGGATGCTGCCGTCGCGCTAGTTGGTCCTTGTTGTCAAACCAAGATTGTATCTCCAACATCCTAGCTAGCTTCACGGGGTGCCGTCTGCGATCCTCACGTATCAGTTGTACTCCTCCATCGATCTACTTCTCCACAGCACCTTCACTCACCGGCGGTGGTTTTTGAATGGAAGAGGAGAGGAGCAGCGCTGGTTTTGGATTAGAACGGGAGAGGGCGGCTGGTTTTGGATTGGAGCAGAGAGGAGGCGGTGGTTTGAAATGGACGAGGAGAGGCGGTGCTGGATTTAGATTGGAACAGGAGAGGAGCGGCGGTGGTTTAAGAGGAGAAGAGCGGAAGAGCGGCGCTGGTCTTGGAAGTATTTTTTTGTTGTTTTGCGTATTTTGGGTCAAAGTTTGACCACGTACTATATTTGACAAGCAAAATGTGAATGCATGTCACCAAAAATTGTATCGTTTGGTTCGTATCTAAATGTACTTTTAAATTATATTATTTTTTCAACGTATAACATATATTTTATGTCACGAAAATCATGGTCAATTATGACCCGAATAAAAGGAGACTAGTTAATGTGGGGTCGCTTTCTTAATTGAAGGGTAAATTGATTTTGATTTTGATCCAGATCCTGTGCTTGACCCTCTCGCCCAATCCTAAATCGCTGTCGCACGCTCCTCTCACTCTTCTCCATTGCAAAACCACCTCATCTCCTCTCCATCATCTCCATTCCAAAAACACCGTCTCGCCTCTCCCTCTTCTGATCTTCTCCATTGCAAAACCACCTCCTCTCCTCTCCATCATCTCCATTCCAAAACCACCGTCTCGCCTCTCCCTCTTCTGATCTTCTCCATTGCAAAACCACCTCCTCTCCTCTCCATCATCTCCATTCCAAAACCACCGTCTCGCCTCTTCCTCTTCTCTATTGCAAGACCATCGTCTCTCCTCCCATCTTCCAAATCTAGCACCGGACCACTCAGAAGGACATCTATGGAGAGGATGCAGCCTTGAATCGAGCAGATCGCATGGCGGCGACCGAGGAAAGTTAGCCAGGTTGAAGGAGATCCTTAGTTGGTTTGACAATGAGTGGGAGATTTCGAGGGCAGTGTGGGCCATGTGGCAATGTATGCGAAAAGAGCGAGGCAGCGGCGATGAGGCGGCGATGTACATGTACTCCTCGGCGGCGATCACGCAGCGATCCTCGAGTTCATCGAGTATCTCCTACGGGCGATGGAGCGGACAAATTCGCCGGTGACGCAGTCGAGCGGAGGTGGTGGGCGTCAGGTCGAAGGTCGAGCACCAGAGGATAACGAATCGATCGAGTATGGTGTGCCGTTCGTGAGGTGCGAGCCAGCCGAACCACGGGTATTCGTTCTCCCACCGCAAGAGGAGGCGGATGGCGTGGCGTCGCTTCCCGCCGTTCTCCACGGTTCCCTCGATGCTCGCCTCGTTTCAACATGGCGGTAGGGTTTAAGGTAAGCTTCGCACTAACCTAATCTTCCACCTGCTCATGCTTACAATCGGTGTGACAGCTAATGAAAATCATGCTTACAATCAGTCTCCAAGTACTCGCCAATCACCCTAAAATAGCTCTGGACCTTTGGGTCAAAGTTGTGACAGTGTACAAATAAAGAAAAATAGATTGGTGCTTCTTTGGAAAGAGTACTCCCTAGAAAACTGCCAATATAAGCTACTAGTATTTGGTTAGAGGTTCTTTGCCGAGAAAGATCCGTCCACGAGAGCGCCACACATCCCACTTGGTGGTGGTGGATGCCAATGCGTGCATGCAACATGGTTGGTGTCGGTAATTTTACTTGGCACACCTCTTTTCTGCATATATGCGGTTCCATACGTACATTTGTGCAGTTCCACCAAAATGCAGCTGAATAACCCTGTTTGCACAGATAATGAAAAAGCGTGATTACATTATAGTGGCACTAGTTGATGAAACACACAAAATAAATAGAAGAAAATATTGCGATAGTATCATAGTATGCCATCTGCGAGGCGAGATGGGCCTGCTGACGCCTCATCTGATGCGCCTCATCTTGGACATCGTCCCAAGTCTCCCAGATACACCTTACGCGGTGATGAACATCGGTGTACAGCGGTAGTACAAGGAGGCGCCTTGAGACATTCAAATCTCTATTTTTGTACATATCAACTAAAATTAAGCACCCCAGTTTGCGAAGCGGCTTAAACATTAACAATGGGACTAGTTGATGAAACATACTTTAACAAGAGAAGCACTTTCTTTATCTACATTGGAAATGAAATGATAGAGATGACACTCGCTCTATTTTAACTTTATTATTACTTCATTTTATTAGTGACACTAGAATTGAGCGGTGGCAAACAAGGTGTACCGTGCGTCGCAAGAGATGGAGGCAGGGGTGCTTAGGCGGGATCTTTGAAGCTGGCTCTTTCAGTCACCAACATGGATGATTCAATTCATGGGACCTTTTGGTGCAGTTCACCTAAAATGAAGCAATGTCCGTGAGCTAGCAGCTTCTTCTTCAATTTTTTTAAGAAAAGGGCTCCAGCCCGGTTCCATTTCCATCGAAAAGAAACCCACGAGCTTCTTCTTCATTAGTTGCAATAAAATTGAGCAACATCAAGGTTGGTTGTGAAGCTCTGGAATGCTCAACTATAATTTGGATATCATTTGTGCAGTTCAACTAAGATCGGCGTGAAATGTATATCTCTGTTTGCACAAAAAAGGTGGAAAGGAGGGTGACTAACAAGTGATGAAACATGCATCAAATGAAAAGAAGCATGTTCCTTATCTGAATAGCAATCCTACAAGGACAGTAGCAATTTCTAAAGAAGTGGCATTGCTAGATATTAGTGTGGGCATTAGGATTAACTATGACAACCGTTAAATCGACATTACTTTGGGCGCGGAGAGTAGGCGGACCGGGACAGTTGCATTTCTAACGAAAAGAACCAACTTATCTTAATGGGAAATTTTAGCGGGACATGTAAAGAAGTGCCATTGATTCATATTCTGGAGGCATTACATTGAAAACAACATTGGTTTAACGTGTCCTTACTTTTAACGGTCATTGCTACATTTTACGGTGGCATTACATAAGAGTGGCTCGGGGCAACAAACATCGAGAACAGGATATCTGGGTTGGTCCCATTTTTGTTCGGTATAGCCACCTTATCTTGTGTGAGGCTAGCAAATCTAGTGTTCTACTTACTCATTGACTTGTCCCCAGTCCCCACTTTCTTTCCTTTTTAACCAATAGATCGGGTTTATATTGAGTTTGTCTTGCGTTTCCCTTTATTTCCCTATTAGACCTAGAGACCAGTTGGATAGCCGGTCTACGCTACTTTTCACCCCCATTATTTCCTCTTTCGACCAAGTCCTAGATTAGGTAACAAATCCTCCCCACCCCACCCCTTTCTTCCTTGTTTGAACCAAGTAGTACTAGATTGAGTGCATGAACTAGTTTTACCTCTTAAGCGTAAAAAAAAGGGGGTTTTCAAACAGCCGATCGATCCTATCTCGAGGGGCACGAGAAATAGTAAAAGATACAAATGCAGCGGCGTCGGGGAGCTCGGGAAATGAAACAAGGCTGGTTTGAAGGAAGTTATACGATGGTCGCGGGATGTCGCTAGGTAGGCGGCGGGAGGCGGATCTGCCCACACTACGGCAGCAAGGAAGAAGGGTCGAGGCCCTCCTGCCATGGTGCTTGGGAGAGAACGGCAAAGCAGGCTGATCGGGGCCAGCGCCAGTGGGTAAGAGCCGTCACCGAGGGCGACAGCGTGAGCGTTGCACCTTCTCACCTTCCCGGCGGAGAGGATCCGGCTGGATCTGTGACCAGCGGTGGCGAGAGAGAGAGAGTGTGTGGCCACCAGCTGTCGTGTTTAGATCTGGAGAGGCCGAGGCGGTGTGAAGAGAGCAACACTAGCAAGCAAGCGCGAGGCTCCTGCCTATATAGTGGAGTAGTACTAGTTTTCTTTTGTCTCGGGCCGGCTTGACCTCGTCAATGACTGTCGAGTAGTCTTCATGCACGTGGCCGGGCGCGGTTGTCGTCATTTTGATCTGAAGCGCGGATTATAACATATAACACGAAAAAATGCCACATGACAAGAAATCATAACCTCACTGCCCAAAGGAGACAACATGAATCCGACGGACAAACTAGGCGAGAACAAAGCTCAAATTAAAGATAAACTTCGTAGAAAAGGGGTCCGTCGATAGATGTCCTAATTAACATAGCGGCTTGACCTAGATGGCAGCGAGTAGTCCTGTTCGTGCATGTGCCCCAATGACTAGCCCAACTCGGTTGTCGTTGTTTAACCCTCGCGATGATCCGAAGCACATGACACCTAATTTTGCGAGATGACAAGAAACCTTTTTAGATTTCTCACCACAACTACAGCCATGTACAACACAGCCTGCACGATATGTGAGCGATAGCCAATCCGAGCGTGTCTGCTGGAGTCTGGTCACATGCATGGACGAACTGATCTTACGTGTCTTGCGAGGATCGTCCGGGCACCAACGTAGTACTACAACACTTCTCTAGTACTATCGCTCGTCTCCCTCTTCTATTAAGTCACCCGACTTGCGGGGCGGGAGTGTGCCTATGGTCGGTTCTCAATTGCGTCCCACATGTGTGTGCGAACATAATATGGCAGCGTTCCATTCAGAGAGCAGCGTGCGGACCGACCGACCGTATGGGGTGTGCCTTGACGCGACAGGCGTCTTGTATACTCCGTACATGTGTACCGCCGTTTTCTAGGCAGCTTTGCTCCATGGCGTGGCGCAATCCATGGATACAAAATTAGTATATTGTATACTATTTAAAAAGTCGGCGGGGCTTTTCTGCTGCGGTGGCGGTGGGCAGTTCCGCCTAGTCGGTTCGACAGAGCAGCGAGAAGCGAGGGATTAGGCTGCTGCAAGCGTAGGGCTGTGTGATTTGACAATGAGTTCTGCTGGCAGGTGGGGCCCGTGATTTGACTTGCCATTATCATTTTAAGCTGCGGCGCTCGACCGGCGTGAGTCTCGATTCTGACCACCTCCATGCAGGTGCCTCTCCCAATGCTCCACCATGTAGTAGAGGCTGGCTCTTGCATGAGAGCCCACTTCTCCCCTTTTTCCTTGCCTCTCTTTCCTCCACATATGCAAAAATGCCATGTAAAGCGCACTATCGTACTTACTTGCTCCTATAGGAGCTTAAGCTTGCCACATAGGCATAAAGTCTGATGTGGCAAGTTAATCAAGAAGAGAGAGACTAATTTGGTGACCCAAGGAAGAAATGGTGCTAAGCGCGTGTACCTAGGTGAAAAGAGAATTTTGAGTCTATAGCTAATTAAATGAAGCAAACTTAGCAACACCATTTCATTGGAAGAGGTCACTCCTTGGCAAATGCAATAAATACTAGTACTCCACATGTCCCATAATATAAGAACGTTTTGGCACTACACTAGTGTCAAAAATGTTCTTATATTATGGAGACTGAGGAAAATCTAAAAAATAGATAGAGAGGAGTAAAAAATATACACTTATAGCCAACCTTATAGCTAACCTTGTTGTAGTATGAGTGACTAAGTGATGACTATGTATGACATGCCAACATCGGATAGCCTAACACACCATGTTAAATCTCAAAGGCGCGACCCGCGCGTGCGACGAGTCGTGGTAGGTGCGACCATGAGATGGGGTCTGGCAGCCCTTGGATCTGAGATCAAGCGGTCGCATGCTAAGTTGCTGAAAATTTGCAGAATAACCCTCCATGACAACCGGCAAATTTCCTCCACGGGCGGAGTAGGTTTCTCGGTTTGCATGCGGGTTTAATGGATGCGAGGCGTGTTCAGCCGGGCGTGCGATGGGACGGTGCAGTACTATTCAATTTGACATCTACAACTAGTATATTATAAAAAACAAAGAAGAGTAGTAGAGATAGAGATAATAATAGAGACTAGGGAGGAGCACCATCTCTGCTTCGTGGGCTACTCCTGCGCTCCATTCGGCGACCTAGCGTCCCCTACAGCCACTCCCTCCTATGCTCCATTCAAGGTATTTGTTGACATTTGGGAGCGCACTCTCGATTGCTAGCAGCCACGACTTCACCGACAACGACTTCTTCCCGACCTCGGCAACCGCTTCCTCAACGACATGGGCGACAACCTCAATGCCAATGGTGCTGCTCCCGTTGCATCGTATGTGTTTATGTCCTTCCTGTTCGAAATCGTGGTAGAATTCATGTTTCTACTCTGTGTCCTAGACTCGATCTGTTCATCTACTATGCTAGTCCGCATGATTAGTTTAATCTCTGTTATAGCCGTCATGATTTATTTTGTAGTAAATCTCGTAGTAACTTGCTCATATATTCAATGGCGGGCGTCCCCTACAGCCACTCCCGTTTCATGGACGGCCTGGTCGATGCCTCCAAGGAGCCCTTCGTCTACTGCTATGAGTGCCCGGTGCCGTTTTGGGGCTCGCCGGCGGACATCGTGCATCACCTGACGCAGGCGTGCGGCGATCACTACTGGCCCTTAGCGAAGAACATCAAGTACGAGGCGTGCTACCCATTCACCGTGCGGAGTCATTTGGAGGATCAGCGCGCCTGCTAGTCTCGGAGGAGGGCGGCAGCGTCTTCCTCTTGATCATGGCCACCGGCGAGGCAGCTTGAGCCGCCGCCACATCTCTGTAGTGTGTCGAGGCGGCGCTTGACGACGACTGACACGAGGCCGATGTCTGGTGCGTGCTCACTATTACTACCCTCGGAGGTCCGTGGGCGGCGACCTTCAGCTATGTCAAGCTGACTTGGACTCTGCCAAGCTGGGACCTTCCCGCCGATGTGGACATGGAAGACGCATGGTATTATTTGACCCCCAACAATGTGCATGGGGACTCCAAGGAGGTTCACCTGGACATATGCATTACTAAGTTAAATGTTGATCATTAGTCTTTGCTCAATGTAATCCGCTGTCTAAGCATGTGGAGACTTCCATGCATGATCTTGCTCTATTGGAGTATCACGCATGAATAAAAGTGTATCCATTTATGGTTTAGTCTAGAATCTTCCATGTATGAATTTTTACTACAGTACGGTGAAAGACTTATGATGAACCATTTCACAAAGCACAATAAGAGTTATTTCTTCACAAGTTTTGGATGTAGGTTGAATAGTTGAGCGCTTTTGTTTGCAAAGATACTTTTTATCTATTTCACCGGATGTTTCGAGCTCTAGAGATGAAATAATATCGAAGAAACCTATCGATACCTGGTACACATGAGATGACCCCACATCCTTTGTCAAAATAAACAACACCCGATCAATGCATTTCACTCTTCCGTGCAGCAGACGGGCACCTACTTGCTCCTCTGAGGTGCTTAAGCTTGCCACATAGGCATAAAGTCGATGTGGCAAGTTAATCAAAGAGAGAGACTAGTTTGGTGACCCAAGGAAGAAAGCGGTGCTAAGCGTGTACCTAGGTGAAAATACAATTTATAGTCTATAGCTAATTAAATGAAGCAAACTTAGCAACACCATTTCATTGGAAGAGGTCACTCCTTGGCAAATGCAATAAATACTAGTACTCCCTTATGTCCCATAATATAAGAACGTTTTGGCACTACACTAGTGTAAAAAGCGTTCTTATATATGAGACGAGAAAATCTGAAAAAAGATAGAGAGGAGTAAAAAACACTTATAGCCAACCTTGTTGTAGTATGAGTGACTAAGTGATGACTATGTATGACATGCCAACATCGGATAGCCTAACGCACCGTGTTAAATCTCCAAAGGCGCGACGCGCGGCGGCAACGACGGTCATGGTAGGCGAGACCATGATACGGGCTGCTGGCAGCCCTTGGAACTGAGATCAAACGGTCGCATGCTAAGTTGCTGAAAATTTGCAAAATAACCCTCCAGGATAGGATATTCACCCATAGGTCTAGAATCACGCCATGCAACCGTTCAATCTCAGATCCAAGGGCTCTCGGAAGCCCGTATCATGGGAAAATGGAAAGCCACTACCCTGCCGTTCGCACGATGGCAGTTCGCTCCTACTCGTCCACACACGTCCTTTAATACTACGGCGGTTTGCTCCTAGTCGTCCCTCCATTCACATTACGACAGTTCCACTAATCCTAACCCTCCTCCCAATTCCATGGCGTCCCAAATCTCCCCGATCGGCGGTGAGTACAAGGTCAGAACCATCACCGGCTATGAGTTCGATGTCATCTACACCCGTTCTTCGCGACGGTGAAAGGATGCCTTTCTCGCAGACGCATGTTCAAGACTCGAGATGATGAGTGGGTGTTGGGCTAGATGTTGAGTACACCACAGTCTGGGATGAGAGAGAAGGATCTAAAGGGCGAAGAGAGGAAGAAGCCCGCCGTGATCCAGGTTTGCGTGCATGACTTATGCTTGGTCTACCACATATGCCATGCCGGCGTTGAGTGCCAGGATTTTAAGGACTTCCTCGAGAGCAACCTAGTCAAATTCGTTCTTGTAGACTTTGGTAATGACAAAGAAGTCCTGCGTCGGATAGGCCTCTTTGTAGGCAACACCTTCGACCTCCAAAAGAATCGGTTGGTGTCCTCTCGTCGACCTTCAATGCGACCTGGCGAGAGCCATGGTTCATCCTTCGTCTGATGGCTGGAGAAACCTCCATACCGTTTCATCGTCATGCATGGCAGCGGAATGTACTAGATATAGACCACATCCACTATGCTGCAATGGATGGCTACCTTTGTTTCAATATCTACAAGGGTTGGATGAAGAGCAACAGCCAAGTTGGCGGTTCAAGCAAAGAAGTATCGGCCAAGAGGAAGAGGGACAAGGGCGAAGTCGAGGACTCCAGTAAGGTGGCGTGTCGTTGCTCATGGTGGTTCTAATGCAGTGTCTACGGGATAGTTGCAAAGTTTAATTTCAGGTGTGCTTAATTTAATTTGAGGGGTGTTGTCTTTGAGCCCCAGCAGAACTATGTTATGTTTCTTCTTGTTACTTTAACTCTTGATGCGTACATACTAGTATTTCTTACATTTCATCTTTTAGTTGGTATAGTACTACCACTCGTTTCTTCACATTATATCATTACAATATATATGGCCAACATCATATAGCCAGCAGTTTAGTTGTCAAAAGAATTTCAGGGTGCTTAGTTTTGTCAAAGAATTCCGGGGTGCTTAGTTTTATTTGAGGGGTGGGTTGTCTGGACACCATTATTGTGACTAGCCTTTTAATAGTACTATATGCATAATTTGGCGACCAGCGCTCTCTATATGTACCACCTTTTTTAATTTCAAGTTTTGCTCCATGGCGCAATCCATCGATACTCTTGCTATACAAAAGTATACATTTT
Source organism: Aegilops longissima (assembly GCA_021605205.1). Lineage (NCBI taxonomy): Eukaryota > Viridiplantae > Streptophyta > Magnoliopsida > Poales > Poaceae > Aegilops > Aegilops longissima. The sequence goes on from JAHIAM010004841.1 coordinate 9,499, forward strand.
TAAAAGGCTAGAGGCGGGGCAGTCTAGCTTGGTCGGTTTCACGAGGCGAGGCCTTTGTGATTTGTGGCTCATTACTGCTGGAAGGCGGGGCCTTGTGATTTGACTTTGCTTTCGTATAAATCGCCGACGACCTGATCGAGGAGGAGCAAAGAACCGTGCGGTATACTCAAGTTTTCCTTTGGAGTAATCTTTGTGACGGAGGAGCCTGAAACACGGCAGCCCAGTGCCATATGGCGATAAAAATGATCTAATTTGCTAGTCATCTCATTGTTAGCATTGTTCTATTCATTCCCTCAAAAAACCATTGTACTATTCATGCCTCATGACTTATTTACGTCTTGGTGAAACACCGAAGCAAAAGATGAAACACAGCAGCAAAGAAGAAGGAAGATTATCACCCCAAATGATCTAATTCGCCGCGAGTCGTAACTGCTTCTTCATTGCCTCCACGACCTCCATCTCCTTGCGCGTCTCCTCCGCCATCTTCTTCATTCTGTCCATGATGCGGGATTTCTCGACGCGAGCCTTCATCATCTATTCCACGGCCGCATTACGTACCTTGACAGCAGCCGGGTGCTCGATGTGGAGCTTCGCCAACTCCTCCTTCTGTTCCATGGCGAGGGCTGCAGCATCTTCATCGAGGAACTACTATTCTCATGCAGCTTCTTCCAGCGGCGTTCTTCTCCTTCAACAGTCGATCTCGTGGCAAGCTTCGCCTTGTCCTCCTGAAATCGCAGGATTTAGCTGGTTGCCTTCTTCTCGAGGCAATGCTCTTCTTGAGCAGCATCACCAAGCGGCGGTCAACTCCCCTGCTGATTGAGCTCGGCGGGCATGTCGTCGAGGCTCTCCTTCACAACTCCATCAAGCCTTGGATGAACTCCTACGCTTATTGAGGTGCTTATTGAGCTGATCGGGCATGCCGTCGAGGATAACGACTCCAGCTCCGCCGGCTCGGCATGTTAGCCTCCACGGCTAGGGCGCTCACAGGAGCCATCGCCTGCCCGTGAGAGATCTTTCGAGGTCTCTGCGTGGCGGCGAGCCCTCTCTTTTTCCGCAGCCTTGGTTTCCGCTCCTTGTTATGAGTAGTTCTCGACCTAGAGCTCTGCTCACCGGCCATAACAGCGACGGACAAAGAAGAAGCACTTATGAGGAGGAAAGGTAGAGTAATTTTGGTTAGGTAGTTCCCTTTTTATAACCTAAGTACTAGCACTAGTACTAATACCTGCATAGTGGGGACACGTTCAGGTTTGAGTGCGTACTAGTAGGTGTGAGCAGGCTTTCGAATGTGATGGGAACAAGGTAAAGATTAATTGATGGTTTTGGTTTGAGGGCGAAAGCGGCTCCCGATGAGTTTAGCGGAACATAAATTTCAAGTACTACACTGCTCAAATCGTAAATATTATATTCTTGTCAAAATTGGCACAAAATCTGAAGGAGACCAATGGAAGTACTACTTAGCAACCCACGATTTAACTACTCGCATGCCAGTATGATGGAGTAATAATGTCTTTCTTCGCCCTCCGTCCACTCAATTTGCATGCCTGTATTAATTGACCATCAATGAAGTGAGCGACTTTACGCGTCAAATTATCACATGGGGTGGATCTTGGTACAAAATTGCGTCCGCCCGTGTACCCGCGTGTGCGTTCGAGGAATGAGTGCGTGCGTGGCGTGCGTGAACATCTTAAACCGTGCATGTACGCCGGTATGGCTCGGGGAGGGCAGTACATTCTTACGGAACCAGCAGCACGTCACGTGATCAATCCACGCAAGGAGGTCGCGACAACGCCTCCACATGTGCCATGTGGCTTGAATGTAAGAGAGACACTTGCATAGCATGCCATTGGTATTCTAATTTCGTGTTTTGCACATACTCGAATTACTAGTAAGGTACCGTGCATTGCCGCATCAGATTTGCAACCAAATTATGAATAAATACCACACTATAGCATGTAAGCTCTAAGTCATATATGCACGATGTAGCCCTTCGTTTAATTCTTATAGTTCATCTCATTCAAAATCAATTAGAGGGTGCTTGGATACGTTTTAGTCCAATGACTAAAAGTAGTGAGACTAGAACATGCTAGCCTCATCCATGCTTGGATCCAAATACTAAGGAGACTAAAATCAAGTTAATGAGCATTTATTATCCTCCAAACCCTCCAATCCAGAAATCTCCCATGTTAAAGGAGAGGAGTTAAATGAGGAGAGAGAGGACTAATCCACATTTTAGTAGGGGTACCCCTGACTAAAAAATTTTAGTCTCAAGACTAGTTTTAGCCCCTCTTTAGTCAGGGGTGCTTGGAACTTTAGTCTCTTAAAGAGACTATTTTTATTCAGACTAAAATAAGTCCCTTGGATCCAAGCACCCTCTTAGTTTTTATAAAAAAGCTAAGCAGCGGAATAGGAAAAACATGGGATTATAGTGGAATGTCGTCTTGAATCCTACAGGATTGTACGAGTGTTTGATTGTGCATGGAAAAAGCAGAATTCTTTCAAAGAGGTTTGAGTGGATGGGATGTTTCCTATGAAATCTAGTGCAAATGAATCATATGGAAAAATTCCTATGGTTTACAATCCTATGAATCAAACAACCAAGATAGGAAAAATTCCTAATGATTAGAATCCTCCAAAATTCCTTTGAGAATCCTTTGAATCAAAGAAGCCCTTAATCTATTTTATGATTCATGGAATTGTGCGTTGTAAAGCATAAAGTAAAAACAAATAATGGCAATTCAACTAGAAAAAAGTTTGGGCAGTTATGATACGGAAGATTCTAGAACAAAGAGAACCCTTTGTTGTTTTGAGGTTTGTGCATTATGCTTAAGTTCAACCATGGAGTCTGCTAGATTGTACATGTGGCAAAATCCGGTGGGGGCTAGAAGATGGTGCGAGGGGCGAGTGGAGGAGACTATGAAGGAATGCACAAGTGCGAGATCGATATTTAGAGAGGGGGCAAACACGTGCTTGTTGTTGCCTGTGATGGCGGAGCCATGAAAAATAAATGAGCTAGGGGCCAAGCATTGCTAATCCTTTACGAGGAGGTCAATTCATGAAATTAAACCTTTTTAGCAGCAATTGTCTAATGATCACATTCATATTAGCCTCGATATATAGTGATGTTAGGGGCAGGGCCCTTACGCTTTGTCTTCGCCATTGTGCAGCGTCTCGAGAGATGAAGCGGAAGGCATGGATGATGAGAGGGGGCGTTGGATATATAATTAATGTGGGTGTATTAGCTATATATGTTAATCCTATATAGAGAGGTATAGATTGATCGATGTGGGCGTGGGAAGAGGGTGAGACCTCCTTTGGATATATCGATTGATCGGTTTGTGTGGAAAACTATGAAAGACCTAGCTATATACACACATACATAGAGGAACATCGATCGTTGCGCATGCACGCGTGAGAGATAAAGAATGCCGATATGATGGAGAGGGGATGTGTGTGGGTGTGTGCCTTCATGGGAGACCGACCTGAAGAAAAAGATTGCATCGTGCGATGGATAATGCCATTGGTAGTGTGTGTGCATGCATGCACGAGAAAGTTAGTGGTACAATTATAAAGAAGACTACTGTGTGGGTGTAAAAGAATAGGTGAGGTCATAATCAATGTAAAGTTGAATTCAAATATTTGAATAAGAGATCCTGATGTTTGAAACCCATGCATGCATGAATATAACGGAGATCTGCGGTGTGGTTTGGAAGCGAGCATGTTGTAATGTATACACATTGAACAAGGTCGGACTGATTTGAATTTGAGATACCGATGGCGAGACATCATTTGGCCACGTCGCATCCATGCATGGACACACTATTCTAATTGGAGATGATGGGGCGCATCACATATCTATATCTATACCCTATATATATATATATATATATATATATATATATATATATATATATATATATATATATATATATATATATACATTTTTATATTGTGTGGTAACTTTAACTTTGAAAGATGGTGCGTTGGATGAGGCGAATCGATGGTCCAAAGATGGCAAATTTGAGCACTATTGGCGTTGGATATCATCTAGATTCCACCAGATTTACGCCACATGTATAATCTAGAAGACTCCATGGTTGAACTTAAGCATAATGCACAAACATCAAAACACAAGCACTTCTTATTTGTTCTAGAATCTTCCATATCAGAATTGCCCAAATGTTTTCTACATGATTTGCCATTATTTGTTTTTACTTTATGTCTTACAATGCACAATTCCATGAATCTTAAAATAGATTAGCTTTCTTATAAAAACTAGATGATTTTGAATGAAATGAACTATAAAATTAAGCGAACATCTACATCATGCATATATGACTCAAAGCTTGCATGCTATAATGTGGTATTTATTCATAATTTGGTTTCCAAATCTCATGCGTGCAATGCTGCGTGTACCTTACTCTAGTCTAAATGGTGTTTGTGTGTGTGTTGTGCGTGTTGAGGTGCAAATTGTCTTTTTTGGGTACACGTTAAGCTTGTTCTTCCGAAATTTCAAGCCGCGCCTTGTTATGCGAAAATTCAAGCTAAGCGTCTCTGTCTATCGTGCTCGAAACTCCGCCTCTTCAACCCCGCCTTGTTAGCCGAAATATTTAAGATATATCTTTGTCTCGTTGTGCTCGACAACTCCTCCATCTCAACCCAGCGCCTTGCTATTCGAAATTACAACGGCGAAAACTCCCACCTCTGTGAAATCCCGACACACGAAATGCCCGTGGTACCCTGAACCGAAAGAACGCCTCAAATCGGTGGGGGTACTTCGTAACTTACCCACATTTCGGACAAGCGCGTCTCTAAGCCATGGTTCCCCACTGCCATCCCATCCGCCCACCCATTCGTACACGAGGCCGCGAAAACCCGCGCGAAACCTCACACCTACTCCATCCGCCACCCAGCGGAGCCTCTTCCCCAACGATGTCATCCACAGCAACACCTCGGCGTCCCTCATCCACCGTGCGGATGAGGATCCGTCGTCGATCTCATCGTCCGCGGTTCAGCCACCCGTCCTCCACCTCCAAGGAGCTGCCCCAATGTTCCCTCGTTTTTCGCCACCTCCATTCCCACACCGTCGTCTTCACTGCACCACGGAAGAGCATCATCATCACCGTTTCCTCGGATGAAGCTGCGGCCTAATCGGCGCCACCAAAGAGGTTGTACACTAATCGCGCATTTTCTTCTTGATTCGATCTCACGGTGCTGCGGCGCTTCGGTCCCGAGCCGACTGGCAGCAGCTCCATCCACGGCGGTGTCGCCGGCCACTTCCTCCGGCGTCGCTCCTCGTGGCGACATCCACATCGATAGGAGCTGCTGCTGCTTTAGCTCTCGCTTCGCGTTGCTGCTCTGCTCTTGCTCTCGGTCCCTGCTGGTCTGCTCTTGCTATTGCTCTTGCTCGCTGCTGCTCTCGCTCTTGCTCTTGCTTGCGATGTTGCTCGATTTAGCTACACTTCAATCGGTGAATCAACTTTTGGGTGATCGATTTTCAGAGGTGGGGGCTCGCGGGGTGAAGGAAGAACCAGCCATTGCGAGGGAGGGGGTTCGCGGAGAGGTACCCCACTATCTATCTTAGGGTTCAGGATGGGGCGGTGGTGGCGGCGATGGCGGGCGTTAGCGGGCGGTGGCGTGGGGATCGCCGGTGAAAAGCTTCGGCACATGGGGGCCTAGAGGATGGCAGGCGGCGGACCAGCGGTGGGGGGTGTTTTCGAGGCGGCGGCGAGGCTGCTGTTTGGCGGTGGTGGTGGCGGCTCAAGGGGTGGAGGTTGAAGATGAACCGCGAGCCCTTGATTTCGTATCCACGGCTGCAAAATCGTGACCGAGAGATGAAAAAGTCGATCGACCGGCGTGTAGCCTCACCTTGTTAGTGCGTTCAGTTTCGACGACAAAATTCAGTTTGACAACAAAATTTAGTTTCGACGGTTAAGTTCAGTTTCGATAGTTAAGTTCAGTTTGACGATTAAGTTCAGTTTGACAGTTAAGTTCGAGAGATGACGGCTGATGTATTTTACATCTAGCACTTTGTGGTTATGTATTTTCGTCATGTATTGGAGATGCTATTAGAATTCCACTCAGGTTAACGTTGTTCATTGTCTCTCTTGTCCTGCTTCAGCCCGGCGTCGTCCAACTCACGGAGCTGCTCCAACGATGAAACCCTCCATCACAGCGGAGCGATACCTCGGGCTCCATCTCCAGCGCCTAAGATCTTCTTCCCCTCCTCCGACAGGAAAGTCAGCGGAACATCCTCACCGCCAACCCAATCACGCTGAGATCGACATGGCCGCCAAAGAGGTTGTACACTTGTTGCATCTCTTTTTACTCTACATGTTATATATATTGTCCATTGAGCACTCGTAGTAACGGAAATACGATTATTTTATCCTACTATATGACAAGCGGTGAGGTACCAGGCAACAGCTATCCGTGATGGACTCTCTTGAATGCCATCATTATTTATCTCTGTAGCGTTTGAGTTGTGCATTTGTCGATGGGCACAGGAGTTGAGCTAGTATGGCGTGCTTTGGGTCCAAAGTAATAGAAGTAGCACAAAAACATTTTTTAGTGTAGGATTTTCCTTGCTCAAGCCTGCCTACTAGAATCGCCGGTGCTTGAAAGGAAAAGTGAATGAAAAACATAGGAATTGGAAAGTTTCCTATGGTACTACTTTTCATGAATTTGGTGCAAAGGAATGGAGCAAAGGAAAACTGTAGGATTTGTTCCTTTAGTGTCTCCTTGAAAGAAAAACCGTAGGAATTCTAATTTCCACTTCTCCTCCTTTTCATATTCCTATTCATCAAGCACAAGACTAAGAGATAGTAGCATAATAGCATTATAACCGTACATTTTCTTGTGGTTTGACTTAATCTCACCATGCTTTTTGCATCATGTGATCTTCAATTGTTGTGAATCAAACACCCAGTTAGCAGAAATCCTGTGTTTTAAATTCTCTGTTTTGCGTGCATTCCTATCCTATTCATGTCTATTTCCTATCCTGCATTGTTAGAATCCTCAAATTCAAACAAGCCCTTACTCAATTACTTCATTACAGATATGTGTCAAAAAAACCTTGTGTGGTTTGTCCTGCTCTGCTTGTGTTGTGTTCCACCCAGCTCAGCTGCTCCAACGATGGAAGGGTTCACCACAGCAGGGATCCGCTCTCCAGACTGTCTTCGCCGCCTCGGATCTTCTTCCCGCCGCGGCAGCTCGACAACTGCATTACCATCATCAAGCTGGCGAGATGACCTTGAGGACTACGGGTCCGCAAGAGGTCGCACTCTTCCGTGTCTGCTTCGTTATCGTCACTTAATATGATGACATGCTACATTATCGTCGTGTTCACCTATTAGACTCGAGTCAGGTCCAAACTAATCTTGAAACTTGAGTTTTAAATGGTTGTGGGGTACATATTGGGGCAGCAATCAATACTATCATCTACTATCTGGTTAATCTCCGGTGTCTACTATGAGTTTCATGTTGGGTGCAAACAAACATTAAAGGAGCCATTATCTGTATTTTTCAACTAAAGCTATTATCTGCCTGCTATCATTGGTTTTGGGTCTATCCACAGTTTGCTACCATCACTCTGGATTTTTGCATGCACTCCTTACATAGTCTCACTATGTTTTATTCCTATGCATGTCAGTTATTGTACACAATGGAACTGAACATGTAGAGCAAAGAGGCGAGCCTTGCGTGGCAATAAAATTTCATGTGAGGCGTCGTTCCATGGTGGGGCAAAGGCAGCCCCCTCCACCCATTTGGATCGTAATCAAGAGGAAGATAACTGTTACGGGGGATTCGGAAGGACAAGACCACTCCTATTTACCCCATGAGGTCTTCGCTCTAACTTGGCATCTTGATGTTGGTAATATCATGCATATGGTGCCTTGCATTGCTTCTTGTATATATTAAAGATGTCATCTGCTTAGTTTAGACATGCTTTGTGTCAATGCCATTTGTTTTGTTTCTTTATCGTATATGTGAATCATGCAATGCCATCTTGTCTAGCCAGGCATCATATATGTGAATTTTGCAATGCCACCCTGGTTAGCCAGATCATCTTATATGTGAATTATATCATGCCATCATTTTTTTATTACGTGTTAAATTTGTCAACAATTTTAGTACATTCAATTACTCTTCTATGCATCAGCCATTCGCACGGTCATGGAAAAATCTGGAGTGGAAACAAGGTCTTGAGCAGACAATGCTATCGTGAAGCGCATGTCTTCTGGTTACCGATAGCTCCTCGGAGGAGGATTGAGAGACAGATGACCAGTCATATTTCCCCGAGGTGCATGCCCTAACTTGGCAGGGTTATGTTGCTCATATCGTGCGTATGGTATCTTGCATTGCTATGTCATTTGCTTAGTTTAGACATGCTTTGTGTGAATGCCACCTGTTTAGTGTCTAATTACCATATATGTGAATTATGCAATGCCATCTTGTTGCAAGACATTATATATGTGAATTATGCAATGTTATCTTGTTGCAAGGCATTATGTATGTGAATTATGCAATGCCATGCTGTTTAGGCAAGCGTCATATATGTGAATTATATCATGCCGTCCTTTTTTGTATTTCTCATTGCTTTTGTCGACAATGTTTGTATATTCAACTGCTCTCTGTGCATCAGCCATTTGAATTGGTGATGGAGAAATCTGGAGTGAAAACAAGGTCTTTAGAGAGACAATGCTACCTGCTGAAGCAGATCTTGCTGATTCTGAGATAGCTCTTGAGAGGAGGATTGAGAGGAGATGACCAGTCCTATTATCCCCCGAGGTGTATGCTCAAACTTGGCAGGGTTATATTACTCATATAATGCATATGTTGTATTGCAATGCTTAGTTTTTACATCATATACACAATATTGAATGCCATCTCCTTAGTTGACACATCATATATCGATTGCCCTCTGCTCACTTCCTTAGTATATAAATCATATATTTGAATTATGTCATGCCATGATGTTTACATAGACAACATGTATCTGAATTATGGCATGCCAACCCATTTCTAAAGACATAATATAGTTATATCATCTCATCCTGTTTACATAGTCATCATATTTTAAATTATGTCATTCTATCCGTGAATTATATCATGCCATCATGTTTCCATCGACGGCATGTTTGTGATTTATGGCATGCCAACCACTTTAATAGACACATCATATAGTTATATCATGTCATCCTGTTTACATAGTCATCATATTTTGAAGTATGTCATTCTATCCTGTTTAGTTAGCCATCATACATGTGAAATTGTGTCATGCTATCCTGTTTAATTAGCCATCATATATGTGAAATTATGTCCTGCTATTACATTTGCTTAGACAACATAAATGTGAATTATTTCATGCCTTGTTTTCTTCCCTACTATCCATTGCACTGTCTATCTTACAATGTCTGTACATTCAATTACTTTTCTTGTTTATCAGCCATTTCAATTGGAGGGAGTGATGGCAGTATCTGTGGGAGTAAAACACGGTCTTGAGGAAAGATCGTGCTACTGTCGATGCAGATAGAACCACGGTTGTACTTGCCCAGAACCAGCCCCACCACATAACCCACACTCATGCAGATTGTACCCCTACCCGGTTGGACGAGAGAACCAGCTACACCCCTTCTAACCCCAACCCCAGCAGATAGACACCCAGTTCCTGTTGACACAGCACCTATCCACCACAGAGCACCCAAACACGAGCAGTTGGTAAGGCAACTACAGTGCCCAAATCACGAGGACCACCACTCCGAACCCGAAGTCAACGCTTAAAGCAGAAGAAGAATTGTTCTCAGGTCAGGTTCTGTAGCTATGGTTCATACTACTTTGCTCTTGCATCATTGTACTTACTGATACCAACCAATTTCAAATTTGAAGGATGCAATTGAAACTCCAGTGGCGCAACAGGTATGTTTTAAACCTGTTTCTTCAACGTGTTTGGATGTTTGCTGTTGTAACTTGCTCTATGTTGATTTCAGTTTCAATTGAATAAACAGTTATGTTCTCATGCCATGCACATTACAAGTGTTGTTATTGTTGTGTAGTTTCCCACACTTATATTCTGTCTATGCTGCTTTGTCTTAAATAGATATGATTCGAACTATATCTATCTTGATTTGGCAACATAAACTAGAATGATATAGACCATCAGTGACCATACTACATAGATATATGTTTGTTTCATCTGTTATCCTGTCCACCTTACTCTTGAACTGGTTTACCAAAATGAGTTTCATATACTACATTGTAAACCTAAGATGTGTTTGTTTGTTTCTCTTTTAGAAGCGGATAAAATATTGGAGAAGAGTACCTGTTATGCAATGGTAAAGGAAGTAATGCAGATAAGGTTCAAGATAGTGAGACATCCTGTTGGTCTCCAAGAAAGCTGATAAAAATATATTGAAGACACTGAGACAACCCCAAAGTCTGTCTTGATGTAGTGTTGAGATTCTTGGCTACCACTTCTTGGCACCAGCTCTTGAACTCATTGCTGAATCAGTTCGGCTTCTTGAGTCTCAACTTCAAGTTGAAAGACATCGATCGGATGTTATCGACCGACGAAGCCGAAGGGTGAGAAGTCCTGCAAAATTCAGATGCATACTTTACGGTGCAACGACAAGCATTGGAGGACTTAAGCGCCAAACAAGAGAAAGTTAATAAGCTTGCTAAGCATCTTGCCGACATTATGGGTACCAGGATATTGTTTCTTGAGCTCTTACGAAGTGGTTTCAGTTACGGACTTGTTTTGCTTTCTGACGTTTATATCTTTGTGTTCCCTATATTTGCCTTTGGTGGCGAACTTTGATGCCTAGTGGATGTAATATGTGTAATAGCCGTGATAGCCTAGTGTAAGTTGCTTGCTTATTTATTTCCTTGTTGTCTTGTTTATTTGTTTGCTTGTAGTCGGTGCAGTTCTTTTCTACGGTTTGCTAGTGGCTGCAATAACCTATTTTTAAAACTAGGCGACAATAAGCATACAGATAGTGACCTTGGGCCTACGGGCGTAGAAAGCGATGGGCCTTCTCGTGCCGTAGAAGCAATGGGCCTTCTATGGGCCATAGAAATAATGGGCCTTCTACGGGCCGTATCATCAATGGGCCTTATAAGGGCGTATGATCGATTAATGAAACATGGGCCAAGCAGACCGCATTACGGCGTAAGCGGGCTAGAGTTGGAATTGTCCGTTCATGGGCCGACCATAACGGGCCATCGTTAATAGGCCGTGTTGATGACACTATGAAAGCGGCCCAACATATTAACGGACCACAAGCAGGCCATTGTCACCACGGGCTGAATTTGGCCCTAAGCGAAAATAGCGATGTGGCCGTAAGTAAGCGAATCTTTGAAATGAGCCCAAGAATAAATGGGCTCTGAGAAGGCCGGAAGATAACATGGGCTGGAAACAGCCCAACGGAACAACGGGTCGTTAATGGGTATAAAGTGATACACTGTTCTATACGGGCCAGTTTCACCATACACTATTCATTACGGGCCAGTTTCACCAGGGGCCGTTAATAGGCCTCATATGGGCCGAAAGATGTCATGGGCCATACATGGGCCAGAAGTGAAAACGGGCTGGAATCATATTGGATGGCCCGGATAGCGCTCTTGGGCCTAATTCGAATAGGGCGTAACGGGCCTTGGGTTAGCGGGTTGTAAATGGGCTATATGCGAACAAGCCGTTAACAGGCTTTCCATGGGCCGGCCCGCCACCTTTTGACCAAGTAAAATGGGCCGGCCTTTTCATAGCAATGGGCCTCTGTTTGGCCATGCCACGTGTCGACGTATCATAGGCGCCTTCTGTCCAATGAGTGGATGACATCTGTCCCAGCGGTGAGCCGACACGTGTTTCCTCCAACCAATGATGATTTTACACGTGGAAAATCCCCATTGGTCGAGGCTATTAATGGGTTATCGGATCCAAAACCCGACCCCGACCCGATAGCTTAACGGTGTTCTGTTACGGTGGATGCCACGTGTCGGTCACCCTTGACGAAAGCACTTCTGTGACGCGCGATTTATCGTCATGGAAGTGGACACTTCTGTGATGATAATTTTCATAATGTCATGGAACACTTCTACGACAGCACAAGTATGACTATATTGATTCTGTCATAAATTTTTCATGGATGTACATGCATGACAAAAAACGCGACCTACTGTGACAAACACGTATCATCACGGAAGTGTATTTTTTTTGTAGTGTTGGTGCCTTATTCTCGCATGAGCTAATCGAGATTGGATGAGTTAGGGCGCGCGATCCGGTGCCTCGCCACCACGGGAGCCGCATGTCGGTTGTCTTTCCTTGGGATTGTTGCATGAAAAGACTGGGCACGACATCTGTGCTCGGGTTCGTCCCTACAGCGTCGATAAATCCAACGGTTGAGCTTTGTCTGGCGGGCCGGACCCATTCACGTCACCTCCTGGGGTCGTTGGTGTTTGGCCTTCTCATGCGATGTCCTCTAGAGATTCACTCGGCGCAGGCCACCTAAACATCTCGCAGGACCCTTACAAATGTTCCGAATCAAAAATTCAGGCGCAACACGCCTTGAGGTAGGGCCTCGTGAGTCCCGTGATGGCTCACGAGTGCCCATATACACCTCCTCTAGTCCTGCCGTGCTAGCCACATGTCAGGACGACGATGTACACGCCTAGGAGTCTACCCCCCGAGGGAGCTCCCACCCACGCACCAGTGGAAGCCCCATGCTCCAAACTGGCGAACGACACGATGGAGGAGCGGCTATGCCCATGCAAGAGTGGAAGCACCATGCTCCACGCTGGTTGATACGTCTCCAACGTATCTATAATTTATGAAGTATTCATGTTATTATATTATCAACATTAGATGTTTTATATGCATTTATATGCTATTTTATATGGTTTTTGGGACTAACCTATTAACCTAGAGCCCAGTGTCAGTTTCTGTTTTTTCCTTGTTTTAGAATATCGTAGAAAAGGAAAACCAAATGGATTCCAATTGACCTGAAACTTGACGGAGCTTATTTTTGGACCAGAAGAAGGCCACGGAGTCAAAGAGTTGGGCCAGAAGAGTCCCAGGCTGCCCACGAGGGTGGGGGGCGTGCCCACCCCCTGGGCGTGCCTGCCTGCCTCGTGGACAGCCCGAAGACCCCCTGACTTGTTCTTGACGCCAACACCTCTCATATATACCCAAACTTCCAGAAAGAAACCTAGATCGGAAGTTCCGCCACCGCAAGCCTCTGTAGCCACGAGAAATCAATCTAGGACCTCTCTGGCACCCTACCGGAGGGGGCCATCATCCCCGGAGGCCATGGAGGAGGATCCCGGAGAGGCCATCATCGCCATGAAGGCCAAGGACCAAAGGGAGAACCTCTCCCATCTTGGGGGGAGGCCATGGAGGAGGAAGCACAAGGGGGAGAACTTCTCCTCCTCTCTCTCGGTGGCGCCAGAGTGCCATCGGGAGGGGAATCATCGCCGCGGTGATCGTCTTCATCAACATCACCATCAACATCACCATCCTCATCTATTTTACGCGGTCCACTCTCCCGCACCCCGCTGTAATCCCTACTTGAACATGGTGCTTTATGCTACATATTATGATCCAATGATGTGTTGCCATCCTATGATGTTTTGAGTAGATATCCTTTGTCTTTGGCTTGATTGATGATCTAGATTGGTATGAGTTGTATGTTTTATTTTGGTGTTGTCCTACGATGCCCTCCGTGTCGGCATAGCGTGAGGATTCCGTTGTAGGGTGTTGCGATGCGTTCATGATTCACTTATAGTGGGTTGGTGGTGGTGAAACACAAACCGAGTAAGGGGTTGTTGCGTGTCGGAATAAAGAGGACTTGATGCTTTAATGCTATGGTTGGGTTTTACCTTAATGATCTTTAGTAGTTGCGGATGCTTGCTAGAGTTCCAATCATAAGTGCATATGATCCAAGTAGAGAAAGTATGTTAGCTTATGCCTCTCTCTCATATGAAATTGCAATGACAACTATCGGTCTTGTTAACAATTGCCTAGGACAATTCCGCACACCGATCCATCATTATTCCACGCTCGCTATTTATATTATTTAGTAATATATTCTAAATTTATGATAACAGCACCTACTTTTATATTTTAGCTCTCTGATACCATGAAAAGTTATCCTCTTCATACCCACAACATAGTTTTATTTCTCATTTCTAGTTGGAAGCAAACGTTCAGTCTACGTAGAGTTGTATCAGTGGCAGATATGGCTTGAGAAAATATTGATCTTACCTTTAACTCCTTGTGGGTTTGACACTCCATACTTATCACTTCCACCTTTGGGAATTGCTACGATGATTCCTTGCACTTGGGGATTATCACTGGTGAATAAACAACTAAGGGCGCCTCCGGGCTGCACCAACCTCAGGATGGCCGCTTGGCCGACCGATCAACCTCTCCCTGTGATGAGCGCGCGGGGGCTGGACACGGGGGCTGCGCTCAGGCTCGGCCTGGCACGCGCCACCTCACCAGGTCCTTGTGTGCCCCTCCCTAGCAAAGGTTGACGGGAAAAGGTATGGAGGTCATGAGGGTAACTCATACGTCAAGGGGGACCCCTGAGCATCGTGACTCTGGGGCCTCACTGGCCACGTAGCCCCTCACCCCTTGGACGCCCTAACGGCGGTTGAGGTATCTTGTGGTGAGGAGTCTGGACTAAAGGGTCCTTGGGCGTCCGGCCTGTTATCCATGGGCGGATTGATGGGCTGTGAAGACATGAAGGCGAAGACTATACCCGTGTCTGGATTGGACACTACTTGGCGTGGAAGGCAAGCTTGGCGACTTATTATGAAGATTCCTTCTTATGTAACCGACTCTATGTAAACCCTAGATCCCCGGTGTCTATATAAACGGAAGGGTTAGTCCGAAAGGACACACATTACCATAGTCATATAGGCTAGACTTTTAGGGTTTAGCCACTACGATCTCGTGGTAGATCAACTCTTGTAACACTCATATTCATCAAGATCAATCAAGAAGGAAGTAGGGTATTACCTCCATAGAGAGGGCGAACACAGGTAAACATCGTGTCCCCGTCTCCTGTTACAATCGATCCTAGGCATACGATTGGGACCCCCTACGAGATCCGCTGGTTTTGACACGACATTGGTGCTTTCATTGAGAGTTCCTTTGTGCGTTGATGAAAGGATCAATGACTTGCCTTGTCCTTAAAGACAACATCACCATGGGGAGCTCGGCCCCGAGGCCAAACCCTCGGTGGCGGCTTTAGTATGATCACCCGTTCGGCCGTTGAGCGGCGATGACCTCTTAGGCCGATCGAAAACCCCTTCGCATCAACTCCTAGCGCTCCAAGCAGATGGATCGGCGAGTTCTCATCCTTGAGCGAACTCCTAGATCGCATCGCTGCTTTGGGAATCACCACGATTCTGATCGGATCGGGCCTAAAACCGATCAGGATAAATCAAAACCCACGGTCACCCACAGTTGCGGTAGTCGAGGCGGGACGGCAAGTCTTCTTCTATATCAAAGGCGGACTATGTTGGATACCTAATCAGGAAGAGCGGATACTCACCCGCGAAAGGGTTGGACAAGCCCTCCGAACATAGAATCGGACGACGGCCCTAAACAGTCAGAAGATATTCCGAAACCGGTTGTCAAGCCGGAAGGTCGTCGGACTCGGATGTCGGTCGGTCGGGTTGATTTAATTCCACCCACCCACCCAGACATAGACGCACTCACGAGCATAAAACAGCAGTCTCGGGAAACGGTCCATCACTTCTGGTCCAGATTCCTCCTTGTTAAGGACAAGGTAAAAGATTGTCGTGACGAGAATGCAATATCAACGTTCTGCAACAATTGTGCGGACGAAGGAATCCTCAACGCCATCAATCGCCGCTGCATACTGAAATTCGCTGACTTAACAACCATCACACAAAAATACAGCGCGATGGAGACCGCCTGGAAAACTCAGGCAGCTCGCTGGAACCGTCAGTCCCAACCCAACTCCCCCTACAGGCAAAAATGGCGCACCCTCGTAGCACGCCCAGTCCAACAGTCAAGAAACACAAAACCGCTATGCGGCATGACACCGTTATGGAGGGGTGGCTCGATGGCCCATGCAAAATACATACAATAATAGATACCATGGCAACCCACAGCCTTAGAGCATGTTGGATACTACGACAGGTAGCCAAGAGCGGCGAGGACATCCTTATCAAGGATGCCCTAGAACAGCATCCCCCAGAAGACGACGACTCAAGAGTTTTGACGGTCTTTGAGACATTCGCTTCAAACAACAAGCGCAAAAGGGCACTTCGCGAGCTCACCGGACTCTGCCAAATTGCTGCAATAAACCCCTGGAACGACACGGCCATAACATTCAACGCCGGTGACGAACCAAAATCTGAAACGACAAGCGCCAGCCGCGTTAGTCCTCAGTCCCATCGTGGACGGGTTTCGACTCAGCAAGGTCCTCATGGACAACGGCAGCGGACAAAACCTCATTTATGGGTACACACTCCATAAAATGGAAATAGGCAGGAGCTGCATCAAGCAAAGTACCACAACCTTCGAGAATTATTCACGGTCGGGGCGCGGTCTTGTGGAAAAATCACACTCGGCGTAGTATTGACGCGCGGAGAACTATCGGTCGAAGAAATCACTTTCCATGTGGCCTCCTTGAGCAGCGGATATCACGCCCTGTTGGGGCGGGATGCTTTTACACGCTTCCAGGCCATGCCCCATTACGGGTATATGAAGCTCAAAATGCCCGGACCAAACGGTATAATCACTCTCGTCAGTGATCCGGACACAGCACTCCGTGCCAAAAACAAAACCGCATCCGTGGCCACAGGCGCTATCAAAACCCTCGTGGCGAAGAGTTAATCACACTCGCTCCCTTTGTGGGCGGGGCGACGTGATTCTCGACAAGCGCCCCAAATCCACCTCCTTCAAACCAGCGAAGAAATAGTCAAATTCGAGGTCCACCAGCGGACCCCAAGAAGACAACATCTATTGGAGCTCAGCTGAACCCAATAGTTGACTCCTTTTCGAGAATTCATGCACAAAAATTGGGACATATTACTTTGGCACCTTTTAGATATGTCGGGATCCCCCATGAGCTGGCGAACACAGCCTCGATATATTAAAGGGATTTAAACCGGTTAAGCAAACAACTGTGACACTTTTCCGAACCCAGCGACAAGCCATGGGGAGGGCTGGCCAAACTCACGAGGCGGATTCATTAGAGAAATCAAACATCCGGATGGCTAGCAAACACTGGTGATGGTACCAAGAAGGACAAATCTGGCGCTGTGTGCCGATTTCAAAGAGCGTCAACAAGGCTGGCCCTAAGGATCCTTCCCCTCCCGCATTAATCAAATCATTGGCGCCACCATGTTTACAACTCACTATGTTTCCTCGATGCATATTCGGATACCATCAAATCAAAATGAAGAGTCGATCAAGCCGCAAGAACATTTATCACCCCATATGGGCCATTTTGCTTCAATACCATGCCCTTCGGGCTCAAGAACTCCGGCGCCACATACCAACGCATGATTCAAACATGCCTGGAGAAACAGATCGGCAAAATGGTAGAAGCTTACGTCAATGACGTCGTCATCAAAACTAGGCATGTCGAAACACTAATAGACGACTTACGTCTTACGTTCGACAACCTCCGGGCATATGACATTAAGCTCAACCCGGAAAAGTGTGTCTTTTCGGCGTCCCCGCTGGAAAACTGCTGGGCTTCATCGTGTCCAATAGAGGAATCGAAGAAAATCCGGCTAAAATCCGAGCTCTGTCACAGTTGGCTACACCAACAGACCTCCAATAGATCCAAAAACTAGCGGGATGCGTGGCAGCACTAAGCCGTTTTATCTCCAGATTAGGAGAAAAGGCACTACCACTCTATCGCCTCTTACGGCGCACTGATAACTTCGAATGGACAGACGTGGTGACTGCTGGACTGGAGAAATAAAGGCCCTCTAGCGAGCAACCCAATCTGGCGCACCAAACCTTTGGCGAGCCCATGTTGTTATACATATCGGCAACACATCGGTGGTGGCGCCATGCTCGTCGTCGAGCGAGAACAGGGCGGACACAAATTTCCGCTCAAAAACTAGTATACCACGTATCAAATATCCTCACACCGTGCAAATCCGGTACCCCACTACCAAAAGATAGCATCTGCGGTCTTCATTGCATCCATAAGCTACGACACTACTTCGAGTGCTCAATCACGGTAACCGAGGTCCCACTCAATGACATAATAAACAACCCGCGATGCCATGGGACGGATAGCCAAATGGGCCATAGAGCTACTTCCATTCGACATAACATACAAGCCACGTCGAGCCATCAAATCTCAAATCTTGGCTGACTTCATCGCTGAATGGACGAGGCGAACTCCCTAAAATGCAGTGCATATTCAATTGGGTTATGTATTTTGTGGCTCCAAAATCTGGCGGGGCTAGGGCGGCGAGTCGTGTTAACATCCCCACTAGAGGCGTCGTGCGATCGTACTCGGATACTATACACAAACTCCAACAATGCAGCGAATCTGAGGCCCTATTGCATGGTCTTCGGATGGCCGTAACCATGGGCATACAACGCCTAGAGGTGCGCGGGATTCAAACCTCGCAATATCTCAAATAAACGGAGACTTTGACGCCAAAGATCCAAAGATGGCAGCTTATCGTAATGTCGTCTTAAAAATGTCAGCTCGGTTCGAAGGGCTTGAATTTCATCATGTCGCCCGAGAAAGCAATCAAGCAGCGGACTTCCTTGCTCGCATCGGCGCCAAGCGCGACCTTGTCCCACCCAACATTTTCCTGGAAAGGCTTTTCAAGCCATCTATGGTATGGCAAGGGGAGGGCGGCAACAACAGTCCAGATCTGAACACAACCTCAAATCCTGAACACACAAAGCGATCTTTGGGGGCTCAGCCACCGAAATAACACCGTCGTCCCATCTCATTATGGCAGTCATTGCCCCATGGACTAAACCCTTCTTGGCCTACATTAATAGGAAGGAGCTTCCCAAAGACCAGAATGAGGCTCGCCGCATTGTTCGGCGTTCGAAGGCCTACAAGGTTCACGATGGAGAGCTCTACAAGAAAAGTACTACCGGAATACTTCAAAGATGTATCTCCGAGGAAGAGGGGCGGCAACTTTTAGCGGAAATTCACGCTGGTCTCGGTGGACACCATGCCGTAGCTCGGGCCCTTGTTAGCAAGGCCTTCCGCACTGGGTTTTATTGGCCGACAGCCTGAGAAGACGCGCAGGACCTTGTCCAACACTGCGTCGGATGCCAACTCTTCGCCAACCAAAGCCACATGCCCCCAACTACTTTGTAAACTATCCCCATTACTTGGCCTTTCGCGGTCTGGGGACTGGATATGGTCGGACCTCTTAAAGGGGGAAGCCATAAGAAAAAATATTTACCGGTCATGGTGGACAAATTCACTAAGTGGATAGAGGCTAAACCAGTCATAACGGCTGAGTCCGGCCCGGTGATAGAATTCATATCCGGTGTTGTGCATCGTTATGGCGTCCCACACAGCATCATCACCGACAAGCGGCTCTAATTTCACGGCCGACGAGGTAAAAACCTGGTGTACTAATCTCGGCATTAAACTCGATTACGCCTCCGTCTACCACCCGCAAACCAAAGGTCGGTTGAACGAGCCAATGGTCTTATTATGAGCGACATCAAGCCCAGACTAGTGCGGTCTTTGAAAGAATCAGACAAGCACTGGGTTGAGGATCTCGACTCCGTACTATGGGGGTTGCGGACCACGCCCAACCGTACTACCGAATACACACCTTTCTTCATGTTGTATGGCGCAGAGGCTGTTTTGCCCTACGATATTATTCATGACTCACCTCGAGTGCGTATGTATGAAGAGAGAGAAGCCAAGCTAGATCGGCAGGACAACCTTGATGCCACGGAGGAGGCCTTGACGTCGCAAAGGCCCGTTCAACATTTTACCAACATCGAGGCTCGAAGATATCAAAGCAGAGAAGTACGGGCCAAGACTTACAACATTGGCGAACTCGTTCTACGCCTGCCGGAGAAGGAAAAGGACAAACTCAAGCCCAAATGGGAGGGTCCCTTCATAATTGACGAAGTTCTCACCGGAGGAGCGTACCATCTTCGTGATGCATCAGACAATCGCCTCGAGCCGAACCCCTGGAACGCGGCCAGACTCCGAAGATTCCATGCCTAGCGCTGAACTCCTTGTTAGTCTCCTTCTCCCCTGTAGTTTCCATTATATTTTCTCTCTTTTCCGATTACTTTTTTCCTTCCACACTTTAAAGCTTTGGTACGGCTAGACCGCACACCCCTGACACATACATATTTAAAATATGTACGTCCATTATACCTGGGGGCTTCTTGGACAGAAGCTTTTTATTATTATTCCTCGATCATCAAGCTCTTCACCTATGAGTTCTTCCATATGTACCTTTTCTTCGCCACTATATACATCTATATGACTTAAGTTTTGGCCAAGCTGGGTTGCCTGGCTCCTTTGCTTATGCCCTACATTCCTGTTAGTTCGGCTAGGGCATAAAGGGAGCACCTCTGCGATTGTTACTGCCGGGTCATCCGGATGTGTACCTCGGTGGGTGAACCAAAGCTAAGCGTTCTTAAGGGAATATTGATTCGGTGAATTAAAAGTTTTTGCAATTACTCCATTGCGAACCCTAGAAGTTACATACTGTGATTTTTCCATCACAATTTGGACATGTACATTAATACATGCACACCCAGGGAAAGGAACCCTTAACGGAACTATTCTCTTTGGAAGATGTTTCTTACGATCTCAATGTAATATAACATAACTAGCAGAATACAACATGCATTCAAGCAACTATGACCCCTCGCCTAGTTTTCCAGGCATACCCCGGTCTATTCGACCGCGAGGGTATTCGGAAACACTCCGCACCCTCAGGTCCGGAGGTTGAAGCAAAAAGGTATGCCATGACAAATGCTATACAATTCAGCTAGAATTACATAGGGTAAGGAAAGT
The DNA here is from genome assembly GCA_021605205.1 of Aegilops longissima. Lineage (NCBI taxonomy): Eukaryota > Viridiplantae > Streptophyta > Magnoliopsida > Poales > Poaceae > Aegilops > Aegilops longissima. The sequence continues at coordinate 30,513 of JAHIAM010004841.1, forward strand.
ACATAGTCACTTGGACTCAAACACTTCCTCCTCTATACCATCCAACGGGCGTTCCAACTTACAATCCTATTGGGAATATTTGGCGGCCACCTCTACTTGGTCATATACTAAACTAACGGGAATTTCTTCCGCATTTGACCCTAACGGTCCAACCCGGGCCATGTGATTTGGATCCAGCTTGGTATATCGCGTTTTCACCATAGCCCAGGCCTCTCGTGCACCCTCTCGGTAGGCCGATATCTTCCATAGTCGGATACGCCGCCGCGCTCCCTTGAACAGCTCTACGAGCTCCTCCATACTTCATGGGGGGGCGGATGGCCATAAGGCCTTAGCAACGCTCGCATAGCCAGCCGAGCATGCTCGTGCACTTGTGACAGCCTTTGCAGCAGATCACTTGATGATCCGGACACCTCCTCTTGGGGAGGCCCGTCAATATACGCAAACATGACTATATTAGTCCCATTTATCTCTGAGCTACTTCAAAAATAGTTCGGACACATACTGAAGATGCCGCCCCGCAGCTTTTTGTTCTCCTTCATGGAATCGGCTAGCTGGGCTCGAACATCTTTCAACTCTTCACCCAATGTAGTGTTGGAATCCTATAGCTTGTTTTTCTCGTCTCTGACGCGGGTCAGCACACGCTCGTCTGCGGCATGTTGCCTTTTCGCCTCTTTTTCTCCCTCTTGGGCGATCTTCAACTTCTCTTCAAGTTGATCAGATGACCCTATTATGCGATTAGCAGCAGCATTAGCATAGTTGGTACACAATTATTGTTTCTCGGTGGAGGGGAACATTACCAGAAGATGACTTCTTGACGTTTTTCCAGTTCGGCAGTAGTAGCATTTAGCTGCGCCCGGCTTTACTCAGCTCTTGGGCTAGCAAGCCATTCTTTTACATGAGGACCTGGTGGTACTGCGATCCTTAAATCAGTTGTGCCAACTGCTTTTAGTCTCGGGGCTACGGGCATATGGTTATCCTTTTTACAAAAAACTTACTGCACATCCGTCGGATATTGCCCGTGGCTCTTCTAAGCCCATCTCGAGCAGCTCGGATGTATCGTCGCCCTGAGCTAAGCGCATTAAATGCCTCTTCGAAAACTTGGGGTCTCATAAAACAGCCTTGCGGCACCGATGATTCATGGCGCTCTCCACCTCCGAGTTGGTGGCGGACATATCTTCGAACCCTCGGCGAAGAAGCGATCGGCGTCGTTCCTACACGTCCCCGTCCCCATTGGATCTAAATCCTGGTTGTTGGGAGCGTGACCGGTCGGGTCCCCGGACACAGTTCGGCGAACCCATTTCCTGTAGCCAAACAAACACACAAGTCAGAGTCGGATGCGGCCGCTGAAAAGCATATTTATCCGTACCTCCTCGACAAAGGCATGGTTATGTCTTCACCAATCTTCCTCTTCGAAGGCTTGCCCGGTGCAGGAGCCGATCTCTTTGGAATCACCGAGCGTCTTCCCTGTGGAGCACGATATAGTGCGGTGGGTGAGGAAGAATAAGAGCACCCTTTTAGAAAAAGTGTTTCTTGATTGTTTACTTGTGAAGCAGGAAGAAGGGCAGGGTAGTCGGCGGTGATGGCCACTTCTATGCCGTCATAGCTTGTCTGGTAAAACACTTCCTCCGCGAGCACCATGAATATATCCGGATCCTCGTCAAATCCAGGATCAAGCTCCCGGTTGTGGTTCTCCGGTTGTGGGGCGGGACTATGAAGTCGTTCGGTGACCTTCCGCCAGTGTTGTCATAACAAACAAACTTGAGATTTATCAAAAGTAATCCGGAAGTGGAATGAGTGGAACAGAGGGGTTGAGGCTTACCCAACTGGGTGGATCATACATAGAATACCCATCTCTGCGCTTAATGTGAAGAAACTCCTCTTCCCCCCCTTTAAATAGCTCGGCCAATATTTTGGCGGGCGGAGAAATATCCGGACCCTTCGGCCATAGCGGGCGTCATCCTCTCCATTGTAGTGCCACATGGGCAGCCCTACGTATTGTGGCGGCTGAACCCCTCGCACTATGGAGTCGACATTACCTCGATTAATTGTGAGTGCGGGTGGCGAGCATCTTTATCTTGCTCATAAGCTGGTGAATTTCTGCGTTGTCATCCTCTTCAAGACTCTGGGGACACCAACTGTGGCGTTTCTTCAGCGGAACGCTCGCAAATTCAGGAAGACCCTTTCGAACTGGGTCAGGAAGCATGACGTCCTCGATATAGAACCATTCGGAAGGCCATTCTTCGGGTGCCTTCCTTGGTGTGCCGGACAGATATCCAGTATCAGCGATTCGCCATACTTCCGCTCCGCCCACTTCAAATATTGACCCCTCGTGATTGCGCGAGACAATACAGAACAACTTCCTCCATAGCTCGAAATGAGCCTCGATACCCAGGAATAATTCGCATAAAGCGACGTAACCCGCGATGTGCAGAATGGAGGCAGGGGTGAAGTTGTGCAGCTGGAGGCCATAGTACTCCAGAAGCCCTCGGAGGAACGGATGAATTAGAAATCCAACACCCCTTAGCAGGTAAGGGATGAGACATACTCTCTCTCCCCCGGACGGATTGGGAAAGTCCTCTGCCTGAATCTCACCGTTGAAGGAATCTATCCCCGCTCGAACAAGAACTAGATCTGTGGGGGGAAGAAATCCCTGTGTCTGCAACTTCGTCAATCGGCTGTGGGACACTGAACACCTCTCCCACTCGCCTTTCTTTGGGATGGAACGGGTGGAGGAGCTAGGGACGCTAGCCATGCTGGAATGGTTTCTCCTAAGCAGTTTCCGAGGATTTCCTCTGCGTGGCGAATGGATCCAATCTCTTAAATAGGCGTCTTCCTTGCATGGACGAGGTGTTATCTGCAAAAATGCCCTGACCTTCCACCTTCGCTTAAGATGTGGAAGGCGAAGTTATTCAACGCGCAGAAGCCTAGGGGAGCGACATTGAACCGATGGCCGAATACATCATTTGGAGATCATTAAAGGAGGAACCCGCCTTGCAATGTCGAATACAATTTGTGTGACGAACACCTTGCTATTGAAGACGGTTCGAGGAGCTCTTGAGGAGTCTGGACTAAAGGGTCCTCGAGCATCCGACACTGTTATCCATTGGGCGGATGATGGGCTGTGAAGACATGAAGGCGAAGGCCGTGCCGTGTCGGATTGGACTCTACTTGGTGTGGAACGCAAGCTTGGCGACTTATTATGGAGATTCCTTCTTATGTAACCGACTCTATGTAAACCCTAGATCCCCCCTGTGTCTATATAAACCGGAGGGTAGTCAGGAAAGCATACACATTACCATAGTCATATAGGCTGAACTGTTAGGGTTTAGCCACTCATGATCTCGTGGTAGATCAACTCTTGTAATGCTCATATTCATCAAGATCAATCAAGAAGGAAGTAGGGTATTACATCCATAGAGAGGGCCGAACACAGGTAAACATCGTGTCCCCGTCTCTGTTACCATCGATCCTAGGCGCACAGTTTGGGACCCCCTACCTAGATCCGCGGTTTGACAGCGGCGGTGAGGGTCGGGCCTTGCCGACGCAGAGCACCAGCGCCCTCATGGCAATCTGACTCACAGAACGTCAAATTTGTTCGCATGTCAAGGGGGACCCCTGAGCATCGTGACTCAGGTTCCTCACTAGCCACGTAGCCATCACCCCTTGATCTCGTCCTGGTGATCCGGACACCCCAAGGGTGGCTGAGGTACGCGCGGGGCCGGGCCCCCCGACGCAGAACACTAAGGAAAAAAGGAAATCACGGGGTTCCAGCTAATTATTACAAAGCATAATGTTCCACAAATTTAAACAGAAGTTCTCATGCCCCCACGAGGCACGGTGAATGTTGCAGGAATGAACTAGGAGAAAGCGCCGCCATCACCTCGACCGCCGTTGTCACCCTCCTTACGGAGCCCGTCGACGATGACGCCGCCACCATCTTCGTCGTCGGCTCCAGTTGCTGCAGCCGCGGGCTCGGGGACGCAGAGGAACTTCTCCAGCAGGGCCTCCACCGGCTTCTTCACGGCCTCGACAATAGCGTCGCGGGATTCAGAAGTCACCGGTTCGATCAGGGCGCTGAGGTCGAACCTTGCCTCCTGGAGGTGGAGGTAGATGAAGACACGCGTTGCAGCCGTAGTGAAGAGCGCTCGGCACTCCCCCTCCACCATGGAGTCGACCCCAGCGGCAACGCCTTCAAGTGCCTCGGCGAGTTTGGGGAGAAGCCCAGCAAGGCCATCCTCTAGAGTTGCCAACAGCTTCTCGTACCCTTCTCCACAAAGGGAGCGCAGTGTCGTGTGGGACCTCAGCTCGAGGGCAACGAAGGCTTCGCGCCACGTGGCTGCCGCCTTCTCCGCGACGGCGAGGGTCTTCTTCCTGGCCTCCAGCCGGGCCGTCTCCTCAGAGACAAGCTGGGCTTGGGATGCCTGGGCCCTGTCCACCTTCTCCTTCAGCTTGCCCAGGCGGTCTCGCTCGCAGCTTGGTCCTTGGCCACCTGGGCCAGCTCGGCGTCGCGGTCGGCGAGTGGTGCCTCCCGAGCCTTGAGCTCCTCTTCACGTTCTTGGAGTCGACGGGTCTGGTCAGCCTGCTCCTCATGAAGAGCCTTCAGCTCAGCTTCCGCCGTGTTGCAATGCTCCTTGGAAGACACCACGTCAGCCAGCGCTGCGTCACGAGCCGACGTGGCCTCGCCGGCTTCCTTCCTGCTCTCCGCGGTGGCAGTCTCGGCCCAGCCCAGGTAGTCTTGAAAGACGCGTCAGCCTAGAGCCACCCCGAGGTCAGCCCCATGCGCCCCATTGCCATGCGCATGTCGGCGCCCTGGAGATCGGTTGGAGCTGGTCCAGCATGGTGTAGGCCTCCTCCAACACCTCGGGGCTGACGGGTGGGCCGCAGTCCATCGACACGAGGGCCTGGGGAGGAGGCGACACCAGCGCCTGGATTGGCGCCGCAATAGCAAGGGCAGCAGGGGGGCTCCGGATCCCCTAAACCTCCGCAGGTGCGACGAGACGGGCGGCTCCGGAGTCTGCTGAGCCATGGAGGCAGCCTTCTCCTGAGGCTCTGCCGCCGTGCCTTGAGGGGCCCGCTTCTTCACGGGCAAGCGCGAGGCGGATTCCTCCATCTGCGCCTGGGCCACCACGGCCGTGGTGGACGGTATTGCCTCTGGGGTCCCGGCTCCCCCCTTCCTCTTCTTCACCACGGTCTCCACCCTGGTCACTAGAAGGGGAGCACTGTGGGCACGACATCAAGTATGGCAAACAACAACAAGGCAAGATACTTACTCGTCAGCAGCGATGTACCCTCTTTTCCTGGCTACGGCCAGGGCGCCCCCAACCTTCTTGAGTGCAGGTTTCATCACGCCCTGAGAATCTGCGAGGAACTTGACGGCTAGCCTTGGTGCGATGGCGACAGGTGACGAGGCAGAGGTGTCGCCTCAAGGAAGGTATGACAACTCACCCTTCTTTGGGGTTGCTCCCCCCAGCTTCTGCACGGGGGTGGCCCCGGACCTAGTGACGACCCCCGTGGAAGGCGACTCCTCGACCGGAGGCTCGGCGGCATCACCATAAAAGGATACGGAGAAGCTCACGCTACGACGGGGAGAGGTCTCCGCCGCATCGTCCACAGTCGCCTCTGAGTCCTCCTCCCCCTTCTCCCCGGAGTCATTGTTGGAAGACACCGGTACCGGGGAGTTGGGGAGCTCAGGCAGCATGAGCCCCAGCTCATTGAAGACGGGCATGGCGGCGGCCAGCTCCGCCCCATCGCCGTGATGGTACAGTCAGATTTAGGCTGCCGGGAGGCTGCACGGATCCTTCTCAAGCAGGGTGAGCATGGCCTTCCTCAGATCTTCACCGGTCAGGCTTCCGGGGCGCAGTCGGATGTCGTCATTCGCGCCCTTGAAATCCCACATGGGCCGCGAGTGTGCTTGGAGCGGGGCCAAACGCTGCGACAGGAACTCCTTAACGAGCATGGCCCCCGTCAGCGCCCCAGACTCCATGTCTGCCTTCATCTTCCTCAGCACCGGTGCTGCCTGGGGGTTGGTGAGCTTCTCATAATGCCACCAATCGAGCTTCTTCAGTAGCTCCGTCAGCAATTCCAGCCGCGCGTGGGAGCCCTTGGCGTCCATGAAGACCCACTTGCGTCAGAAGTTCTCCACCTTCTTCCCGGCCCTCATAAGCGCGTTGCCGCTGTGGGCCACGGTGAAGGAGATGCAGCTAGAGCGCTCGGTCCGTTGTGCATCCGGAGATAGAGGAACTGGCGGAGGAGCACCACGGAGGGCATCACACCCACGCACGCTTCGCAGTAGAAGGCGAATATGGACAAGAGAAGGATGGAGTTGGGCTGCAGATGCAGAGCCTGAATCTGGTAGTGGTCAAGGATGGCGGTGAAGAACCTGGAGAAGGGCAAGATGAGCCCCGCGAAGACGCTGTGGAGGAAGAACGGATAGAACATGCCCACCAAGGTCGGAGGGTCGGGAAGGCGTATGATAAGGTTAAATGGCCGTTCCTCCAACAAGCCTTACGTATGAAGGGTTTTGATGATTCTCGGAGGAAACAGGTCGAATCATTTGTTCAAAAAGGTAGCATTGGCATTAAGGTAAATGATGATACATGTCATTATGTTCATATGCAAAAGGGCCTAAGACAAGGTTAACCGATATCTCCTCCTTTGTTCAACATAGATGTAGATATGTTGGCAATTATCATTGGTCGGGACAAACAGGACGGTCAAGTAGGTGGGCTACACTACAAGAATCAGGCACTTTGCCGTCTGCCATGGCTGACGGCAAAGGCATGCCTGGCGGATGACAAAGGCCTTTGCCGTCCGCCAGAAGACAGCAACAGGTCCGGCTGAATAATCTACGACAAAGGGTTCTTTGTTGTCTGCTGGCGGACGGAAAATATAAAATGGTCTTTGCGTCGTCGGCCAGGCGGCAAAACTGAGACATTTACACATGGCGGTTAGGTCCATTAGGGGTTAACAGCGTGCTTTGCCATCATTGGCGGCGGCAAAGACCTTTGCATCTTTGTAAATGCCTTAGCGTGCGACAAAGTGCCCATATAGGCCAGCCAGTGGCTGCCACGTGGCATGCTATGCGTCGGTGGCGGACAGACAAAAGATGCAAGGTCTTTGTCGTGCGCGCGTTGAGGCAAAAAAACTCATATAGGCCAGCCGGTGCCCCAGGTTGCATAGGTAGCTGCCGCGTGGCAGCTTTGCCATCTATTTGGTGAGGGCAAACTCTTCTTGACAAAGAGCCTCTCTGACCCTATTTTTTCTTAGAATCATTCAATTTCACAAAATTTCATAGATATATATAACAAGTTTCCAACAACATATATAAAACAAGTTTCCAACAACATATATATAACAAGTTATCCAACAACATATCCAAAATAAAATGGTTTCATCCATACATACATATCCAACAACAAGTTTGCAACAAGTTTCCAAAAACATAAAAGAAGCACAAGGAAAAGAGTAGACTCCATGAACGCAAGCTCCTCATCTAAAGCAAATCTGTAAATTAGGAAAGATGAAAGTTAGAAGAAGAAGAAGAAGAAGAGGAAGAAGACTAGCTAGAAGAAAAAGAAGAAAAAGAAGAAGAATAATAATAAGAAGAAGAATGTATCTTCTCTTTCTTTTTCTCCTCTCCTCTTCTTTATATTCTTCTTCTTCTAACTAAGGTAGGTAAAATGCCATTTTTTAGCTAAGCTAGGTAAAAGTGCTGAATGTGTAGGTCATTTTAGAGCTAAGCTAGGTAAATAGGTCATTTTGGAGCTAACCTAGGTAAAATGGATCATATTGGAGCTAACCTAGGTAAACTTTGTCATTTTGGAGCTAACCTGGCTAATTATGCCATTTTTGAGTTAACTGAGCATATTATGCCATTTTTGACATATGAAGCTAATTATAGGTCTTTATTGAGCTAACCTAGGTAACTAAGCATATTAGAGCTAATTTAGCATTTCAGAGCTAACTTAGGTCATTTTGGAGCTAACTTAGGTAAATTGATCATTTTGGAGCTAATTAGGCTTATTATGTCATTTTTAGGAAAATAAGCTAACTATATGACATATATGAGGTTATCAAGATTGTTATGCCATTTCAAACCTAAGTAAGCTAATTATGCCATTTTTACACAAGTAAGTTAAGTGTATGTTATTATTGAGCAAACCTAGGTAACTAAGCATATTAGAGATAACTTAGCATATTAGAGCTAACTTAGGTCATTTCGGAGGAAACAAAGCTAAGTATAGGTCTTTATGCATTTCGTAAGCAAAACACTAGATTGTTATGTCATTTTATAGCTAAGCTAGGTAAATAGGTCATTTCAGAGGAAACAAAGCTAAGTGTATATCCTATTGGAGCTAAGTAAGCTAATTATGTCATTTTGGAGGAAGATAAGCTAAGTCTAGGTCATTATGGTAAGCAATTTGTAGGAAATAAAGCTAAGTCTAGGTCTTTATGCATTTCGTAAGCAAAACACTAGAGAAAACTTACCGTCATCACGGAGGTGTAGGACCGATCGGGTTTGTGCTAGTGCCAGACGGAGAAGGACCGGTCGGGGTCGGGGTTGCACCAGTGCGAGATCGAGAAAGATCGGTCGATGCTTGTCGGGAGGCATGCTGCACCAAAGATCATTTGCAATGTCTCGTTAGCATGATGCAACTGAAATGTGAATACTAGTAACAAATGACCATTCAAATGAAACTCGCCGTTATGCGCTATAACAATGCAGGGCATCGAGGAGAGTGCATTGTTTTCTCGCACACTAACTGCACATTTTGTTTTCACGAGTCAGTCATATTAGTTAGTAATGAAACGAACATTACGTGCATGATTTGGCTAATATGCAGGAGAAACTTACCACGAGGAGCTCGTATAGGTCCCGGTGAGATGTGTCGTTCTGTAGACTAGCCATCCTCTCCTCCAACTCCATCTCCCTCTGTTGAGCCTGCATGTTTGCCTCCGCCAAAAGCTCCTGGGCCCTAGCCTCGATGGCGAGCTGCATTGGCCGTGGACGAGGCGGTATCTCAGGATCGGAGCATGTTTGGCGCTTCTTGATCTCCCGGAGAGTTCTAGAGCAACATATGACTCCATCCCCAATGGTTACCGAGCCATGGTACCTCCCGTCACCAGATAGCATCACGGTCTCTGGATCAAAAGGACTCTGGCTCGGGTTGAAGTCCTCCCCTTTCCTTATCTTCCCAACGTCTTTGTATCTCTCGAGCTTGTTGTGGGAGGAGATGTTGGTGAAGCTCTCTCGATGATGGAGGTCATCCTCAGAGAATGCCTTGGCCTTCTTGATCGGGGCTGTATGGGCCATGGCATAGAGGTAAATGCGGTGTACGTCCTTCTTGTCGTGTTTACGCCTAAAGAGAGAACAACATATTAGTTAAGGGCTCAAGTTAGCATGAAGAATGAAATTGCATGAATCGTTAAGGGCTCAAACCACATACCCAGTGATCCACGTACTCAAACAGGTTGGAGCTCCCTTGATGGTGTGGCACAAAATTTGGGCAGGCTTATCCCTGGCCTTGTTGTGGACGACTAGCCATTTGGGAGAGCACCACTCATCCACCAACGCCTCCCAACAGTCCATCCTATCTGTACACCATCTCTGGGGCACCTACGTTAGGCAAAGAGAAATTTCAGCACCATGCCTACAAATGAAATCAAGGAAACTAAGTACAAGGCCTTAAGAATAGGTAATTACCTTCATGTACTTCTCCTTACTCAGATACTTGGCTCGGCACTTCTTCTTGGCCCTCTTAATGTTAGTCGAGGCATAGTAGTCTCGAACAGCCTGCACCCTAGCCTCGTGCCATAAGTTCTGAAGTAGGCACTTGCACTCGGCTTCGAGAACCCTAGCCGTCTCTGCCTCGTGTTCCTCGGGACACCTATAGAAGGTCTGCAATCTAACAAGACAACACTGATTAGTACAATCACTAGGTATTGTTGCTTTTTAATCCTGTAAAGGAGAAATTACCCAAAATTGCCGCCTCACAATGTCGGCCACCGTCTCACACAAGACACCATCGACCCTCTCCTTTGGCGGGGCCGGGGCATCCATGTACAGCTCCCAGCTCAGTGCTAGTTGTGGAACCTGATCCTCACCGGGCAACGTGACCCACCCTGGGAAGTGGCGCCGGCAAAGCACACCAAGGACCTGGTTGGGACTGCGGACACCATCGCCGTATTTGCAACCCCTGCAGTATGACAGGGCCAACACATTAGATATTAATTTGAAGAAACACGAAGGACAAAGATTAAAAAATAGTTAATGCACTTACTTCTCCCCGTTAGGCTCAATCAACCACCTCTGATCGCGGGTCGCCGGCACGGCCGGGAGCTTCATACCACCACGCTGGTAGACCTTCTTGCCCCCTCAACCAGCTCGCCCTCACTATAATTATCGTCCGACCAGGTGTCCTCGCCATCAGCATGGCCACTAGTCTCCAGTCACTGTTGGGCCGAGACTAGGGGACCAGTCTCATGGGGCCGAGACTTCAGGGCCCAGTCTCGTGGGACGAAGGCTCGGCGACATGAGGCTCGTAGGCCCAAGGCTCGTGGACCGGAGTCCTAGACGGGTCCAAGTCTGACGGGTCCACCTGAGATGGAGCACTCCGGTGGTCCAGAGAATAGCCTTCCTACCTCTCCCGCCGCCACGTCCACCTCTAGCTGCACCCCTCTTCATCTTGTCCCGACCTCTCCCGGCGAAGAAGAAGCGCCCGCCGGTGTCGTCATGCTGTCTACCAGCGCTCTCCGAAGGTGCTAGGGTAGAATAATAGCACCCCTCCCAGCACGGGCCGAGGAAGGAGGCTCGGAGCGCTCTCGACCCCCGCCCACCATCTGTCAACACCTGCCATGACAAAGAGTAAATGTAATTAGTAAAACATAAACAGAACAAAATATTTAAGTGTGTACCATAATCATGAACATAATAAAAAATTGATTACTAATAACATTAACTAATTAATAACATATATTCCCCTCGATCATCGACCCCTCGACCTAGCTAGCACTAACTTAAACCACCCACTAACCTAAACTTTCATCTTCTAAGAAGAAGAAGTAAAAAATTGATTACAAATAACATTAACTAATTAATAATATATATTCCCCTTGATCATCGACCCCTCGACCTAGCTAGCACTAACCTAAAGCACCCACTAACCTAATCTTCTCCTCCTTCTTCTTCTTCTTCTTCTTCTTCTTCTTCTTCTTCTTCTTCTTCTTCTTCTTCTTCTTCTTCTTCTTCTTCTTCTTCTTCTTCTTCTTCTTCTTCTCCTTCTCCTTCTCTTCTTCTCCTTCTTCTCCTTCTTCTCCTTCTTCTCCTTCTTCTCCTTCT
>JAHIAM010004842.1:0-56589 GCA_021605205.1 Aegilops longissima
TCACGAAATCCCGTAATTCATTTTTTTCAGAAAATAGCAATCTTAGAAAATTCATATCTTTTAGAGTTTTTAGTATTTTTGAGTGATTCCAATTGCTCGTGTCACAAATTTGCTGAAGTTTCTGTTAGTTCAATTGTATTTCATATTTGAGCAGTTTAAATTTGTGTTTGTATGAATTTTCTCAAATCACTAGATTTGAGATATTTTGAGTTAGGAATATTATTTTGACCGATTCTTTTTGCTCCTGGTCTCTAGGACCTTTGTTTATCCAGTAGTATTTAGTATTTTATTTTCAGGTTAATTTAAATTAGGTTTTTAGCAAAACAGTACTGTTTTAGTATTAGTTCTGTTTAGCTTCTTCTTTATTGTTTTATTAGTTTTAAAGTATTTATTTTTGTCACTTTTGACAAAATTAGTTGTGTTCTGTTAGACAACAGGAGAAAATTTATTTTATTTTAAAAATTTATTTTCCTTAGTTTTGTATGAAACCTTCTATAGGTCATAGTTAGAGTTTTATAAAGGCTTTTTATTTGTTTCTTTTTGCAAATAAAATTTTATGGAAAAAAATACTTTCTGTTAAATTAGTTATTTTACATTTTATTTTCTGTTAATTTATTAGTTTAGTATTTTAATTGTTGTTAAGTTTTTTACTTACGGCAAAACTATATTAGATGTTTGTAGCAAAGTCATAGATCTTAGTTAGTAGTTTTTCTTTGTAGTTTTATTTGAAGTTTCTTTTGATTTTGTTTGAGTTTTATTATCGATTTTCCTTGTTGTTTTGATTGTTATTTGGTGCTAAAATTGTTTGCTAGGATGTTTGCTTATGTGAATGCTATGTTTGACTATATAGATTTTCAGCGGAGTGACGAATAGTTCTACCAAGTCTTTATTACGAGGCGTTATTATCTTCATCAAGTATTACCGGGCAAGTTCACTTTGACCATGTTTTCATACCTATGTGTTTTATTGCATCAAGTGTCATCTTACGCAACAATCCCTCCGGTAGTGATATTGAATCCTTGTAGTTGAGTAGTATGCATGAGGTAGGAACCCATCACCTGTTACCAAGCCGGGGCGTTATTTATTTTAATGCTATGCTATAGTAGGCGGGGTTGGTATGAGTGCTTCAGGAGTGGTGTGAGAATGCAGGATCTCGTCAATGGCGACAACTCCATGATGGAATCGCAAGGACTGCATCTTCAAGGCCTCAAGACTTCAAGACTGAGACAAGAATTCAATACACACTCTTTGGGTGAAGGGCGGTTGTGGGCACCTGGAGAAACCGGTGGTTGGCGGGATGCATGGAGAAAGCGCCATGAAATCTTGCGAGCTTCACCCAGACTCAAAGAGGCGGAAGAATACTTCATGCCGGAAGCTTACATGCAGCGCAAGTCATTATGGGCTCGGCTTGGTTGACCTTAGTGGTGACTCTGGCTGGGGCGGTACTAGCAGATGTAGAACTCTTGTAGGATTGGATGAGTGCAGACGGTGGTCGGAGGAACTCTTGGAAGACCATGTTTGATCGTCTTGTTCTCAAACACCACAGAAGTGCGAGAGCGTAAAAGAGGATCGAATCTTGCGGGTAAAGTGTACAAACCTCTGCAGCGGGTTTAAAACCTAATCGATTAGCCGTGTCCCGGTCTACGGACAATTTGAGCATCTGGACTTGGATCTATCTCGGAACTCTCAACACCGGATGATAACTTAATTGTGGGCAACTTATGATGATTTGGGCTATGAGACATCGGTTGGCGGAACCATGTCATGATAGAAAACTCTATAGTACAGACTTCATTTATTCCTTTGATGTAGGGAAAAGAAAACCAGCTTTTACATAAACAAAACTCAAATCTGAGCCACAAAGCCATATTGCATATAGTATAGTTTTATCATCTGTTTTCTCATGTTGTGATCTTGCGGTACATTCAATGTACTGACCTACACGGCTGCAACGTATCATGTTGCAGATATTTCCTCGACAAGTAAGAGTTCGATCACAGGGTTCGGTGCACTCAACTTTGCCGATGGCGTTGATGGGACTCCACACCCGTTTGATTGTTTCGCTGAGTATTATGAGGTATATATCATTTCGTTATTTATACATGTGATTGCACTTTGATATATACATTGATGTCTTTTGTGTGTGCCAACATCTTGATCCGAGGATGTACGAAACAGAGAAGAGCTTGACCGTCACGAGGTCGGGTCGCTCTGAGATATGGTATCGAGCACATGTTGGTGTGAGGGCGTGACCTAGAAACTGGAAAGCCCTAGGACGGAAATTTCTAAAACTTTATTTTCATAAAGACTCTTACTTCTCATCTTTTCAGATTTTATCAAATAGACCCTCTCACCTCAAATAGTTAGAATATACACCTTTCCCTTTTGACCACACGGAAGAATCAACTGAAGCCGCTCCAAGAAGGACAAGATATCGGATAGCGATGGCCTCTTGAGTAAAGAGGATTTGACCATGCATTAGAAGAGTTGAAGCTGCAACAATTGAAGACTCCGAAGACTAGAAGAATTTGAAGAATCTGAAGAATTATTTGACCTTTAGGAGACCAAACCCCTGTTATACACCTACGTTAGATGCGATGATTTGTGAGCTGTCATTTGTTTGATGTTTTCCGACAGCCCCAAAATAAAACATGTTTCTTCAAAAACTATTGTTTGTATTGTGTGTATATCCCTCCCCACCTCTCTCATATCTCATCCCAAAACTTTTGGACCCCATAGATGATGAATGAAGTTGGTGATATTCTCGGACGAAAACCTGGCGGAGGATGAGCTATGGATTGAGAACATGGAGTCACTTGGGAGCAATTTGGTTTCAAGGAAGAATGAAGTATCGTGCGCTCTTGATTACATTGAAGGAAGTGCTGCAACATGGTGGCAGATGCATCAAGCTATCTGAGGGATGGAATGGAGCAAAGACTTGGGAAGAATTCAAGAAGACTCGACAAGATCTCGTCTTATCCAGGAGCACCATGATACACCAAGAAATAAACCTTGTTCCTGCAAGATTTGCGGAGAAATAGGACACACCAGGGAGGAACACAAGGATGGATTCCCTCATTGTGAGGAGAAACACCCGGTGAGGAATGCCCAACTAGTCGGTGACTTGTTTCTTGTGTGAAGGAACCACCCACTACCCGACTCGGTGTCACATTTACCCCATGGTGCAACAAACTATTCAGGAGCAGGAAGAAGGAATGAAAAAGCCCTCAGAAGTTATGAAAGAACTGTGATGAAGGAATGTGTTGAAGACCACGATGGAGAAGGCCTCAACAGATTTTACTCCAATGCACTGCTATTCATGTGGAGAAGAAGGGCATTTTCACGATGTGCACCAAAGAAAGAAAAGAGTGTGCAGGATACTTCGGCGGAAGCAATAGAGTTTGATCCACAGGGAATAGAAGGTTTGATCGAGCGAAGAAACCCGGGAAGAAAACAAACACACCCTCGAACAACCCAATTTCGCAAAGAGGGACAAGAGTCGTATTACTGTTTTGAATGTAAGGGCGTCGGGCATTATGCCAATCATTGTCTTGAAAGGAAGCAAGGAACTCAAGGAGCAGGCGCCATCTCCAAGAAGCCCAAAGACTTATCAAAAGTTATGTGTTTTCATTGCAAGGAAGCAGGACATTATGCTACTAAATGTCCCAACAAGATGAAAGCTGTAGTTGAGTAGTTGGAATTTTGATATTGGAAACAAGAGTAATGAAAGCAATTTCATTTTTATGAGTACAATAAGTTGAGTTACGTAATGGGTGCTCGAGTTTGTAATGGATTCATGAAATCAATTAAGTTAAGGTGACATGTTTTCATATGTTTAATTGTAGGAGTTGTTACTCTGTGAACAAAGATTTTGACCATTTTCGAGGATATGAGAAATATGGTCTATGGATGGATTGTGAATTTCATTTTTAGGGTGGTAGTACTGTGAAGAAGACTAGACTAATGGATAAGAAAATATATATTCCACGGACTGTAGTTGAAGGAAAAAAAAGTTGGAGTTTTGCTTTTGATATGATGGTATGAAGAAAGCAGTACTCTTGGATTTAAAGGATGGGTAATATGGAACAAGAGTTACCCCAAGGATGAGTTAAAGCTGCACTAGTGTTGAAGTGGGCCATAATGTTGGGGAGCGTAGTAATTTCAAAATTTTCCTCACGATCACGCAAGACCATGGTGATGCATAGCAGCGAGATGAGAGTGTTGTCTCGTACCCTCGTGAACCCGACAGCGAAGCGTTGGCATAGCGTAGAGGAAGTAGTCGTACTTCTTCCCGATCCAACGATCAAGTACCGAGCGTCACGGCACCTCCGAGTTCTGCACCGTTCAGCTCGATGGCGTCCCTCGAACTCCGATCCAGCCGAGTGTTGAGGAGAGTTTAAATCGACCTGACGGCGTGGTGGCGATGATGATGTTCCACGGCGCGGGGCTTCCTAAGCTCCATAGCGGTATATTCGAGGTGTAGTTTGGTGGAAGGGGCACCGCACTTTGCACGGCTGAAGCGATCTCAATGATCAACTTGTGTGTCATGGGGTGCCCTCGCCTTGTATATAAAGGAGGGAAGGGAGGGGCTGGCGGCCACCTATGGCTGCGCAGGGAGTCCTACTCCCACCAGGAGTAAGATTCCCCCAATCCTAGTCCAACTAGGGTTTGACCAAGGGAGAGAGGGAGAGAGGCGCCACCCCTTCTCCTAATCCTAATAGGACTAGGGAAGGGAAGGCTGCGACCAGCATAGGGCCCCCTTTCTCTTTCCCTTAAGGCCCATCAAGGCCCATTGACTCCCGGGGGTTAGGTAACCCCGTTACTCAATAAAATTCCCAATTTCACCGGAGTGATTCGAGTCAAACATAGGCTTCAATATATCAATCTTTATGTCTCGACCATTTCGAGACTCCTCGTCATGTCCGTGATCTCATCCGGGACTCGAACAACCTTGGTACATCAACATCATAAAACTCATAATTCTTGTCATCGAAGCGTTAAGCGTGCGGACCCTACGGGTTCGAGAACTATGTAGACATGGCCGAGACACCTCTCGGTCAATAACCAATAGCGGACCTGGATGCCCATATTGGTTCCTACATATTCTCTGAAGATCTTTATCGGTCAGACCGCATAACAACATCGTTGTTCCCTTTGTCATCGGTATGTTACTTGCCGAGATTCGATCGTCGGTATCAATACCTAGTTCAATCTAATTCTTGGCAAGTCTCTTTTCTCGTTCCGTAATACATCATCTCACAACTAACACATTTAGTTGCAATGCTTGCAAGGCTTATGTGATGTGCATTACCGAGAGGGCGGAGATACCTCTCAGACATTGGATGACAAATCCTAATCTCGAAATCGCCAACCCAACATACGCCTTTGGAGACACCTGTAGTACTCCTTTATAATCACCCGATTCGTTGTGGCGTTTGGTAGTACCAAAGTGTTCCTCCGGTAAGCAGGAGTTGCATAATCTCATAGTCATAGGAACATGTATAAGTCATGAAGAAAAGCACTAGCAACAAACTATACGATCGGTGCTATGCTAATGGAATGGGTCATGTCAATCAGATCATTCAACCAATGATGTGATCCGTTAATCAAATAACAACTCCTTGTTCATGGTTAGGAAACATAACCATCTTTGATTAACGAGCTAGTCAAATAGAGGCATACTAGTGACACTCTGTAGGTTTATGTATTCACACATGTATTATGTTTCCGGTTAATACAATTCTAGCATGAATAATAAACATTTATCATGATATAAGAAATAAATAATAACATTATTATTGCCTCTAGGGCATATTTCCTTGAGTCTCCCACTTGCACTAGAGTCAATAATCTAGTTCACATCGCCATGTGATTTAACATCAATAGTTCACATCTATATGTGGTTAACACCCATAGTTCACATCGACATGTGACCAACACCCAAAGGGTTTACTAGAGTCACAATCTAGTTCACATCGCTATGTGATTAACACCCAAAGAGTACTAAGGTGTGATCATGTTTTGCTTGTGAGATAATTTTAGTCAGCAGATTACATCACATACAGAGCTGTAAGTATTTGCAAATTTCTATGTCTACAATGCTCTTGCGGAGCTACTCTAGCTAATTGCTCCACTTTCTATATGTATCAGATTGAGACTCGAGTCATCTAGATTAGTGTTAAAACTTGCATCGGCGTAACCTTTTACGACGAACCTTTTTCACTTCCATAATCGAAATATATCCTTATTCTACTAAGGATAATTTTGACCTTGTCCATTGATCTACTCCTAGATCTCTATTGCACTCCTTGCCAATCTTAGTGGTAGGGTATGCAATAGATCAGTACCAACATGACATACTTTATAGAACCTATGGCTGATGCATAGGGAATGACTTTCATTCTCTTTCTATCTTCTGCCGTGGTCGGGTTTGAGTCTTACTCAATCTCATACCTTGTAACACGGCAAGAACTCTTTCTTTGACTGTTCCATTTTGAACTACTTCAAAATCTTGTCAAGGTATGTATTCATTGAAAAACTTATCAAGCGTCTTGATCTATCTCTATAGATCTTGATGCTCAATATATAAGCAGCTTCACGAGGTCTTTCTTTGAAAAACTCCTTTCAAATACTCCTTTATGCTTTGCAGAATAATTCTACATTATTTCCGATCAACAATATGTCATTCACATATACTTATCGAAATCTTGTAGTGCTCCCACTCACTTTCTTGTAAATACGGGCTTCTCCAAAAGTCTGTAAAAAACCATATCTTTGATCAAATCATCAAGCATATATTCCAACTCGAGATGCTTGCACCAGTCCATAGAAGGATCATTGGAGCTTGCACATTTTGTTAGCTCCTTTAGGATTGACAAAACCTTCGGTTGCATCATATACAACTCTTCTTTAATAAATCCATTAAAGAATGTAGTTTTGACATCCATTTGCCAGATTTCATAAAATGTGGCAATTGCTAACATGATTCGGACAGACTTTAAGCATCGCTACAGTTGAGAAAATCTCACTGTAGTCAACACCTTGAACTTGTCAAAAACCTTTTTGCGACAAGTCGAGCTTTGTAGATAGTAACACTACTATCAACATCTGTAATCCATTTATCTACATGGCTTGCTGATCATCGAGCAAGTCAATCAAAGTCCATACTTTGTTCTCATACATGGATCCTATCTCAGATTTCATGGTCTCAAGCCATTTCGCGGAATCTGGGCTCATCATCGCTTCCTCATAGTTCGTAGGTTTCATCATGTTCTAGTAACATGACTTCCGAATATGATTACCGCACCACTCTGCAGTGCGGATCTTACTCTGGAAGACCTCACGAGGTTTGGTAGTAACTTGATCTGAAGTTTCATGATCATCATCATTAACTTCCTCACTAATTGGTGTAGTAATCACTAGAACTGATTTACATGATGAACTACTTTCCAATTAGGGAGAAGGTACAAATTACCTTATCAAGCTCTTTACTTTCCTCCCTCACTTCTTTGAGAGAAACTTCTTCTCTAGAAAGGATCCATCTTAACAACGAAAAACTTGCTGCGGATCTGTGATAGAAGGTGTACCCAACATTTTCTTTTGGGTAATCTATGAAGGCGCACTTCTCGATTTGGGTTCGAGCTTTATCGGTGAAAACTTTTTCACATAAGCATCACAACTCAAACTTTTAAGAAACGACTTAGGTTTCTTTGTTAAACCATAGTTCATACGGTGTCATCTCAGCGGTTTAGATGGTGCTCTATTAAGCGTGAATGCAGTGTCTCTAATGCTTAACCCCAAAGCGATAGTGGTAAATCGGTAAGATACATCATAGATCGCACCATATCCAATAAAGCCTGATTCTGACGTTCGGACACACCATTAAGCTGTGGTGTTCGGTGGCATGAGTAGTGAAACTATTTCACATTGTTTTAACTGAAGGCCAAACTCGTAACTCGAATATTCATCTCCACGATCAGATCGCAGAAACTTTATTTTCTTGTTACGATGATTTTCCACTTCACTCTGAAATTCTTTGAACCTTTCAACTATTTAGGACTTATGTTTCATCAAGTAGATATACCCATATCTGCTCAAATCATCTTGTGAAGGTCAGAAAATAACGATACTTGCCACGAGCATCAACACTCATTGGATCGCATACATCGGTATGTATTATTCCCAATAAGTCAGTAGCTTGTTCCATTGTTAGGAGAAGCGGAGTTTTAGTCATCTTGCCCAAAAGGCACGGTTCGCAAGCATCAAATGATTCATAATCAAGTGATTCCAAAAGTCCATCGACATGGCGTTTTCTTCATCGCTTTACACCAATATGACCTAAGCGGCGATTGCCACAAATAAGTTGCACTATCATTATTAACTTTGCATCTTTTGGTTTCAATGTTATGAATATGTGTATCACTATGATCGAGATCCAATGAACCATTTTCATTGGGTGTGTAACCATATAAGGTTTTATTCATGTAAGCAGAACAACAATTTATTCTCTTACTTAAATGAATAACGTATTGCAATAAACATGATCAAATCATATTTATGCTCAACACCAAATAACACTTATTTAGGTTCCACACTAATCCCGAAAGTATAGGGAGTGTGCGATGATGATCATATCAATCTTGGAACTACTTCCAACACTCATCGTCACTTCCCTTCAACTAGTCTCTGTTTATTCGTAACTCCTGTTTGAGTTACTAATCTTAGCAACCGAGCAGTATCAAATACTCGGGGCCACTATAAACACTAGTAAGGCACACATCAATAACCTGTATATCAAATATAACCTTGTTCACTTTGCCATCCTTCTTATCCACCAAATATTCAGGGTAGTTACGCTTCCGGTGACCAGTTCCATTGCAGCAAAAGTACTCGGTCTCGGGCTTAGGTCTAGACTTGGGCTTCTTCACTCGAGCAGCAACTTGCTTGCCGTTCCTTTTGAAGTTCCCCTTCTTCCCTTTGCCATTTTCCTTGAGACTAGTGGTCTTGTCAACCATCAACACTTGATGTTTTCTTGATTTCTACCTTCGCGATTTTAGCATCGCGAAGAGCTCGAAATCTTTTCGTCATCCCTTGCATACTATAGTTCATCACGAAGTTCTACTAACTTAGTGATGGTGACTAGAAAATTCATCAATCACTATCTTATCGGAAGATTAACTCCCACTTGATTCAAGCGATTGAAGTACTCGGACAATCTGAGCACATGCTCACTAGTTGAGCGATTCTCCTCCATCTTTTAGCTATAGAACTTGTTGGAGACTTCATATCTCTCAACTCGGGTATTTGCTTGAAATATTAACTTCAATTCTGGAACATCACATATGGTCCATGGCGTTCAAAACGTCTTTGAAGTCGATTCTAAGCCGTTAAGCATGGTGCACTAAACTATCAAGTAGTCATCATATTGAGCTAATAAGCGTTCATAAGCGTCATGTCGCTCATATTGAGCTAATAAGCGTTCATAACGTCGCATCTGCTCCTGCAAATAGGTCATCACCTAGCGGTGCATTAAGGACATAATTCTTCTGCGCAGCAATGAGGATAAACCTCAGATCACGGATCCAATCCGCATCATTGCTACTAACATTTTCAATACAATTTTCTCTAGGAACACATATAAAAACATAGGGAAGCAACAACGCGAGCTATTGATCTACAACATAATTTGCAAAATACTACGGGACTAAGTTCATGATAAATTAAAGTTCAATTAATCATATTACTTAAGAACTCCCACTTAGAAAAATATCCTCAATTCTCTAAGTGATTGCGTGATCCATATCAACTACACCATGACCGATCATCACGTGTGATGGAGTAGTTTCAATGGTGAACATCAATATGTTGATCATATCTACTATATGATTCACGCTTGACCTTCGGTCTCCGTGTTCGAGGTCATATCTTATATGCATAGCTCGTCAAGTATAACTTTGAGTATTCTGCGTGTGCAACTGTTTTGCACCGTTGTATTTGAGCGTAGAGCCTATCACACCCGATCATCACGTGGTGTCTCGGCACGAAGAACTTTCATAGCGGTGCATACTCGGGAGAACACTTCTTGATAATTTAGTAAGGATCATCTTATAATGCTACCGTCAATCAAAGCAAAATAAGATGCATAAAGGATTAACATCACATGCAATCAATATAAGTGATATGATATGGTCATCATCATCTTGTGCTTGTGATCTCCATCGCTGAAGCTTACCGTCATGATCACCATCGTCACCGGTAGCGACACCTTGATCTCCATCGTAGCATCGTTGTCGTCTCGCCAACTATTGCTTCTCGACTATCGCTACTCCTTAGTGATAAAGTAAAGCAATTACATGGCGTTGCATTTCATACAATAAGCGACAACCATATGGCTCCTGCCGATTGCCGATAACTTCGGTTACAAAACATGATCATCTCATACAATAAAATATAGCATCACGTCTTGACCATATCACATCACAACATGCCTGCAAAAACAAGTTAGGCGTCCTCTACTTTGTTGTTGCAAGTTTTACGTGGCTGCTATGGGCTGAGCAAGAACCGTTCTTACCTCGCATCAAAACCACAGCGATACTTCGTCAAATAGACTCCGTTTAACCTTCTCAAGGACGGGCGTAGCCTCGATTCAACTAAAGTGAGAGAGCAGACACCCGCCGATCACCTTTAAGCAGCGAGTGCTCACGGCGGTGAAACCAGTCTCGCGTAAGCGTCTGGCGTAATGTCGGTCCGGGCGCTTCATCTCACAATACCGCTGAACCAAAGTATGACATGCTGGTAGGTAGTATGACTTGTATCGCCCACAACTCACTTGTGTTCTACTCGTGCATATGACATCAACGCATAAAACCAGGCTCGGATGCCACTGTTGGGGAGCGTAGTAATTTCAAAAATTTTCCTCACGATCACGCAAGACCATGGTGATGCATAGCAGCGAGATGAGAGTGTTGTCTCGTGCCCTCGTAGACCAACAGCGAGCGTTGGCATAGCGTAGAGAAGTAGTCGTACTTCTTCCCGATCCAACCGATCCAAGTACGAGCGTCACGGCACCTCCGAGTTCTGCACCGTTCAGCTCGATGGCGTCCCTCGAACTCCGATCCAGCCGAGTGTTGAGGAGAGTTTAAATCGACCTGACGGCGTGGTGGCGATGATGATGTTCCACGGCGCGGGGCTTCGCCTAAGCTCCATAGCGGTATATTCGAGGTGTAGTTTGGTGGAAGGGGCACCGCACACGGCTGAGAGCGATCTCAATGATCAACTTGTGTGTCATGGGGTGCCCTCGCCTTTGTATATAAAGGAGGGAAGGGAGGGGCTGGCCGGCCACCTATGGCTGCGCACAGGGAGTCCTACTCCCACGGGAGTAGTTCCCCAATCCTAGTCCAACTAGGGTTTGACCAAGGGGGAGAGGGAGAGAGGCGCACCTTCTCCTAATCCTAATAGGACTAGGGAAGGGGGAAGGCTGCGGCCAGCATAGGGCCCCTTTTCTCTTTCCCCTTAAGGCCCATCAAGGCCCATTGACTCCCGGGGTTCGGTAACCCCGGTACTCGATAAAATTCCCAATTTCACCGGAGTGATTCGGAATCAAACATAGGCTTCAATATATCAATCTTTATGTCTCGACCATTTGAGACTCCTCGTCATGTCCGTGATCTCATCAGGGACTCGAACAACCTTGGTACATCAACATCATAAAACTCATAATTACATCATCGAAGCGTTAAGCGTGCGGACCCTACGGGTTCGAGAACTATGTAGACATGACCGAGACACCTCTCGGTCAATAACCAATAGCGGGACCTGGATGCCCATATTGGTTCCTACATATTCTCTGAAGATCTTTATCGGTCGAGACCGCATAACAACATCGTTGTTCCCTTTGTCATCGGTATGTTACTTGCGAGATTCGATCGTCGGTATCAATACCTAGTTCAATCTCGTTCTTGGCAAGTCTCTTTTCTCGTTCCGTAATACATCATCTCACAACTAACACATTTAGTTGCAATGCTTGCAAGGCTTATGTGATGTGCATTACCGAGAGGGCCCGGAGATACCTCTCCGAGCATTCGGATGACAAATCCTAATCTCGAAATCGCCAACCCAACATCGCCTTTGGAGACACTGTAGTACTCCTTTATAATCACCCGATTCGTTGTGACGTTTGGTAGTACCAAAGTGTTCCTCCGATAGCAGGAGTTGCATAATCTCATAGTCATAGGAACATGTATAAGTCATGAAGAAAAGCACTAGCAACAAACTATACGATCAGGTGCTATGCTAATGGAATGGGTCATGTCAATCAGATCATTCAACCAATGATGTGATCCCGTTAATCAAATAACAACTCCTTGTTCATGGTTAGGAAACATAACCATCTTTGATTAACGAGCTAGTCAAATAGAGGCATACTAGTGACACTCTGTAGGTTTATGTATTCACACATGTATTATGTTTCCGGTTAATACAATTCTAGCATGAATAATAAACATTTATCATGATATAAGGAAATAAATAATAACATTATTATTGCCTCTAGGGCATATTTCCTTCACATAACCCACAGGCCCAAGAATTAATAAGGATCAAGTACCCCTTTGGAGAAAGAAATTTTGGGAATAGACTACGATTTGATCAACAAGCGATTCTATAGGAGTTTACATAAAACACGAGAGTTGTTAAGGAGCGATAGATGTTTGTTTGGCCTGCGAGAATCAATGGATTTTTCGAAATTGGTTCGTCGACAGAGAAATTCTGCAATGCTTGTGAGGATGACCGAGTGTTAGAATGCGAGATTAAGCTAAACCATGTACAAGGTAATGATTTGGGTGCGGGATGGATTGATCACCATACCGACTTACTCTTATTATTAAGCTTTGCTATATGGGATGGTAAAATCTGAGTGACTTACCTATAGTAGAGGCGACGATCAAAACCTTGTTTAAACCTTAGAAAGGTATAGGTATTTTTCCCTTGTACGGCGGCAGTTGTTGCCAACCGTAGGTTATCGGTGAGTTCAACCCAGACCCGTTTTGCGAGGAAACCATAAAATCGTTGACCACCATGAGATCCGATATTTTTTTAGAATTGGCGCGGACCCGTCAGCTATGAAGACCAGTCTTGGAATAACCTTACCAAGAGTAAAAGACAAAAGAATTGAGGAAAAGGTTATGCCACTACGGAAGAGCCTAGAAGGAATTATCCTTAATATACGAGAAGACCGACCTTTATCGGCAATAAGGATGGAGTATCTGAGTTTTGATGGAACCGTAACAATGCTTCTAAGGGTGGTAGCAGCCGAGACCGGAGGCGATCGATGGATTTTGAGAAGACCCCAAACCCTAACCTATTTCTTGTTAGCCTCTCCGAATCTCGAGGGATGAGATTCATTTTAAAGGTGGTAGATTTGTAACATCCCAAAATTCTAAATTTTGGAATGTTATAATAAATAGATAGATTTTTTGTTTGTTTGAATTGTTGTGTGATTGATTGAGTGAAATTTGAAACTTTTGAAAGTTAAATGAGAGGAATAAAAGGACTTTCCCAAACTTTTATTTTTGCTTTTATGCTTTTCGTGAATTCAAATACTCTTCATCACAAAACCCTGGAGAGAAGATGACATGACTTCTTCCATTTATTTAAATGACAAGGGTGTTGAAAATATTTGAATTTCATTTGGAAAATATTTCCAATTCTGAAACTTTATGCAACTCAATGATTTTCACGGCGAAGATAAAATGACTTCTTCAAAACATATGAAATATGAGTAGGGAGTTTCAAAGAAATAAATTCAAAGTTCTTTTAATTTATTTTCAATTTGGAGTTATTTGAGTTTTATTCAAATTATTTTTCTCCAAAATAAAATACATGGAAAATAGGGTAACATGATTCCCTACAACAGAAAATTGGAGAGGAATAAATTTGAATTCATTTTGGTATTTTTAAAATGATTTTATTGGATTTTATTAGAGCTGAAGCACTCTTTGCTTTATTTAAATTTGTGTGAATTTTATTTAATGCTATATAAGTGTTCATGTTGTAGAAAATCTTTTACTGAAAATTTTGATATATTATATGCCTATATAAAATTTTATTTGGTTTTATTATTTTTGTTTTGTTGTCTCTGTCTTAAAAAAAAATCGCTGCGCCCTTGGTTCAAAGGCCAAGGCCCAAGGCCAAGCCAATGACGGCCGACACAAGGCCATCGCCGCACGCACCAAGGGAGCCAGGGAGCCTCCTTTTTCCTTTTCCTAGTAGGAATCTTTTCCTACTTCCGTTTATTCCGATTTGTTTCTAGATCTTTTCCCTCTTTGTTTCCTAATCCTAGTCTATTTCTTGTCCCCTACCCCAAGCAAAGCCCTCCCCTCCCCAATATAAATACCCAAGCACCCCCCTCCAACACATCAAACCAACACCTCTCCTCTCCTCTCCTGCAGCAGCAGCCCCACACCACGTCATTGTGCCGCCTCGCGGAGTTCGCGGACCACCGCCGCCAAGTCTGTCGCCGCGCCTCGACCTCTCCTGAGGTTTATATGATCTCCTCTCCACCGCCCGTGATCTCCTTTCCTCTCGGAACAACGCAACATCGGATCGATCTTCTTCCCCAACTCCGGCGACTACTCCGGTGAGATTCACGAAATCCCGTAATTCATTTTTTCTTTCAGAAAATAGCAATCTTAGAAAATTCATATCTTTTAGAGTTTTTAGTATTTTGAGTGATTCCAATTGCTCGTGTCACAAATTTGCTGAAGTTTCTGTTAGTTCAATTGTATTTCATATTTGAGCAGTTTAAATTTGTGTTTGTATGAATTTTCTCAAATCACTAGATTTGAGATATTTTGAGTTAGGAATATTATTTTGACCGATTCTTTTTGTTCCTGGTCTCTAGGACCTTTGTTTATCCAGTAGTATTTAGTATTTTATTTTCAGGTTAATTTAAATTAGGTTTTAGCAAAACAGTACTGTTTTAGTATTAGTTCTGTTTTAGCTTCTTCTTTATTGTTTTTATTAGTTTTAAAGTATTTCTTTTTGTCACTTTTGACAAAATTAGTTGTGTTCTGTTAGACAACAGGAGAAAATTTATTTTATTTTAAAAATTTATTTTCCTTAGTTTTGTATGAAACCTTCTATAGGTCATAGTTAGAGTTTTATAAAGGCTTTTTATTTGTTTCTTTTTGCAAATAAAATTTTATGGAAAAAAATACTTTCTGTTAAATTAGTTATTTTACATTTTATTTTCTGTTAATTTATTAGTTTAGTATTTTAATTGTTGTTAAGTTTTTACTTACGGCAAAACTATATTAGATGTTTGTAGCAAAGTCATAGATCTTCGTTAGTAGTTTTTCTTTGTAGTTTTATTTGAAGTTTCTTTTGATTTTGTTTGAGTTTTATTATCGATTTTCCTTGCTGTTTTGATTGTTATTTGAGTGCTAAAATTGTTTGCTAGGATGTTTGCTTATGTGAATGCTATGTTTGACTATATAGATTTTCAGCGGAGTGACGAATAGTTCTACCAAGTCTTTATTACGAGGCGTTATTATCTTCATCAAGTATTACCGAGCAAGTTCACTTTGACCATGTTTTCATACCTATGTGTTTTATTGCATCTAGTGTCATCTTCGCAACAATCCCTCCAGTAGTGATATTGAATCCTTGTAGTTGAGTAGTATGCATGAGGTAGGAACCCATCACCTGTTACCAAGCCGGGACGTTATTTATTTTAATGCTATGCTATAGTAGGCGGGGTTGGTATGAGTGCTTCGAGAGTGGTGTGAGAATGCAGGATCTCGTCAATGGCGACAACTCCATGATGGAATCTGCAAGGACTGCATCTTCAAGGCCTCAAGACTTCAAGACTCGAGACAAGAATTCAATACACACTCTTTGGGTGAAGGACGGTTGGCGGGCACCTGGAGAAACCAGTGGTTGGCGGGATGCATGGAGAAGCGCCATGACATCTTGCGGAGCTTCACCCAGACTCAAAGAGACGGAAGAATACTTCATGCCGGAAGCTTACTGTGCAACCGCAAGTCATTATGGGCTCTGGCTTGGTTGACCTTAGTGGTGACTCTGGCTGGGGCGGTACTAGCAGATGTAGAACTACTGTAGGATTGGATGAGTACGGACGGTGGTCGGAGGAACTCTTGGAAGACCATGTTTGATCGTCTTGTTCTCAAACACCACGAAGTGCGAGCGTAAAAGAGGATCGAATCTTGCGGGTAAAGTGTACAAACCTCTGCGGAGGGTTTAAAACCTAATCGATTAGCCGTGTCCCGATTCACGGACAATTTGAGCATCTGGACTTGGATCTATCTCGGAACTCTCAACACCGGATGATAACAATTGTGGGCAACTTATGATGATTTGGGCTATGAGACATCGGTTGGCGGAACCATGTCATGATAGAAAACTCTATAGTACAGACTTCATTTATTCCTTTGATGTAGGGAAAAGAAAACCAGCTTTTACATAAACAAAACTCAAATCTGAGCCACAAAGCCATATTGCATATAGTATAGTTTTATCATCTGTTTTCTCATGTTGTGATCTTGCGGTACATTCAATGTCTTGACCTACACGGCTGCAACGTATCATGTTGCGAGATATTTCCTCGACAAGTAAGAGTTACGATCTGGGTTACGATCTGCACTCAACTTGCCGATGGCGTTGATGGGACTCCACACCCGTTTGATTGTTTCCTGAGTATTATGAGGTATATATCATTTCGTTATTTATACATGTGATTGCACTTTGATATATACATTGATGTCTTGTGTGTGCCGACATCTTGATCCGAGGATGTACGAAACACGAGGCTTGACCGTCCGAGGTCGGTCGCTACAGCCCCGTTCATACACCGTGGGCTCCAACCGTGGGCGGCAAAACACCCTCTCCTCGCCCAAAATAGTTACCGGCAAATATTTGGGAGATGCGAGATTACCGTCCTATCCCCAACCAACGCGATGTCTGATATTTTAAACGGGGGATAAGTTCGTAACTTTCCCCCATTTCAGAGAAGCATGTCCCAAAGTTTGAGATCGCCCCCCTCCCCTCCATTTCCCTATTCATACACCGTCGGCGGCATGACAACCTCCGCACTGCGGCCAGCCTCCTCCGCCTGCCACCCCATCCTCCACCTTGCGGAGCCGCTACCCCTACCCGTCGTCCCTTTGCAAGAGATGGGCGTCTCTCATCCAGGCGCTGGACCAAGATCCTTTCATCGCCTCCTCTCGCTTCGTCGGGCGTCGTCCACCTTGCCGTTGTCGCTCCTCGACCGCCTCGTCCCACGACAACAGGATATATCCCCGACCGGTCGTCTGCCGTCTAAAGTCTTCTTCCCGCCGCCAACAACCATCGCACCCTTGAGCACCCTCAACGTATCGGCATAGGCCTACACGCGTCGCAAGAGAGGTGGTACTCTTCCATATGTGCTTAAGTTATTGATCTCACCGGAAAATAGATCGTAATTTGTTTCTTGTACTTTTCTTGTCCGTACCAAATCGTAGTGGCTAGTTGAAAGCAAACATTGGTTCGAAGTAGCTTTGTCCGGTTTGCACCTTGAGATCCATACAGCACAGCACTATACTCGTAAAGCTTATGGTTTCCCCTTTATATTCACTAGCATCATCGTAGGTGCTTCGTATCGTGCTATTTGCTCCTCAAGACCTCAACCCAAAGCTTACGTGTTCAAATCTGAATCTGATATGATGCTCATATAACTAAAAGCAGAGAAGCGTTTAATTGGTCACCTAATGTTCCTATATTCGTTTCGAAAAGCATGTGCGCCACCCACTGGTCCAGCTAGTTCCACTTTCTTGATTTTTCTCTTGATGCTTAGGGTTTTCCCCTTTTATCTACTCTACTATATGATCTCTGTAGGTGCTTTCTGTCGTACTAGCATTACTCCACCCTTCAAGCTAAACAACACAACACTCAGAATTTGAAAGCTTAGTTGTTCAAATGTGATTGTGATACGATACTGATATTAGTTAACCGACACATTTAATTGGTTAGCTAAAGGTCCCACTTGAGTTTCCAAATGCATGTCGTGGCATATAGATAGACATCATAATTGCATTTCTTTGTCACTTGTTGACCATACTTTCTTGTCCATACCAAATCTTAGTTGTTATTTCAAAGCAAACATCGGTTTGCTAACTACCCTTCTTGCGGTTTGCAGCTTTAGATCTGCCATCCCTTTGCCACGGTCAACCTTGTACCGATCATGCTTATGTTTTCCCCATTTTATGATGACCACAATCAGCCTCGTGGTTAGTGTATCGTAATAGCTTTGCTCCACCCGTCGAGCTAAAAAGCTTAGTTGTACAAATTCATATATGATATTATTGCTGATATTAGTAAAACTGAGAGATGTTTAATTGGTTAGCTAAATGTTCCTACTTTAGTTTCGAAATGCATGTGAGCCACATATGGAGAGACCGAAAAGAATAGTGTTTCTCTATGCATTTGGTTCATCATGGGTGGCCAACCGACATTGTATTGAAACACTTGTAATATCTTCAATCTGCTTGCTCTTCTGCTCTTCTTTAAGATGATACTCTTCTCTTGCGGTCATTTGGTCGAAGGTCGAGTTGTTCTCCTTAGTATATTTTGAATCATCGGTCGGTCGACTTGTTCTTCTTTACTATATGTTGAAACTATCATCTGAAGTGTCATCATACGGAGCTCTCATATTTTGAGTAGTAGGCCACATTATATTAATGCACACAACAAATTACAGCATGCATTGCATCTTTTAAAAAATTGCAGACATAGCACAAAGGGTTTCTGAGGGAGGCGGTATTGGATTAGAATCATACGCATTACAAGGAAAATCTCACTCGTTTTATGTTTTCATGCATGTCGGATATTGAACATTATCAAAATGAATATAAGAATGGGCATACGAGAGGAATATTGCGGAGCGATCCTTTGGCTAACAAACTTGGCATGGTGGAGGATGGCCTATCTTATTCACCCATCAAGGTGCTTTCTCTAACTTTGCAAAGTTGTATTGGTGCATATATTTTGCATCGACCTCTTGCATTTCTTCTACTTTGTTACACCATCTACTTAGTTTAAGCATCATATATGAGTATATGCCATAACTATCCATTTTACGTACCTATTCCATGTGTCGTCACACTATGTTTTCGGTCAAATGTTGTTCTCTCGTGATAGATGTCCAAAAGGAAGAGGGTGAGTGCAGATCCTCAAGGAGTACAAACTAGGTATTTGGAAAAGGTAGTGGTACTGTTAAATCAGATAGATCAGCAGCCACAGAAAACACATGCCCAACTGTACCACACTTTACCCCTACTCCGGTGGCGGAACTGCTTTGGGAGCCAGGCGTCAGTCTTGTATATGATATCAATTCAAAATTTGAACTCCTAAATTTCTGCTTGTGCCTTACCTTCTCTCTTGTCTGAAAACTAATTTCAGATGAATCTCCTTGCTCAAAGGATCATACGATCTCAAAACAATAATGGGCTCTGCATTGCTCTTGTCAGTACATCTCTCCCTTTTGCCTTGTAACGTTGTACTTAATTAATTGCTATTTGATTATGTATCATCGATGCACTTTTGAGCTTCATTATCCTCTGTTTCTTCCAATATTATTTGATCTATATTTACTCTTTGCAAAATGTGGAATAATGGCAACGCTTATAAAGAATTTTCTTTGGGGAATTTATTGAATTATCTTCCATCAACATGGAGAAGGGCTTTGTCCAGCCTGTGTTAACATGTAATGTAAGTTCATCCTTCTCAAGTCTTCAAACTTTGTTCTAGTATAGATTTGGATAGGCATCATTGCCTCCCTTGCTGCTTTGCTTTGCTGTTTACATCTGATTGGATGTTTGCAACAACTACCGATTTCAAATTGTAGTTGTAAAAACATGTTCCTTATCTTGAAACAGATCCATTTATTTGCTTATATAATTGTGAAACCTGTTACGTGTCTCCTTGTTTCTCTTTCAGTCGTATCTCTTCGCCGAGCAGAACTTTAGGGAAGATAGTAGGCCAAACCATCTTGAGGACAGCGAGATGACCCCAAGGTCCTGCCTTGATGAAGACAGTGAGTTGAAGCTACTCATCGGCAGGTGTGAGACAACCTCTGTGCGATCGCTGCCTCAATCGATTCGACTTCTTCAATCTCAACTTAAAGCGGAAGGCTTCCTTCAGCTCAGCTCGACTTGAAGTCGAGATGCAATGAAGATGTCGGGAGGACTGCCGTCGCACCATCATGCCTTAAATCTAGTGTTGATGCATCTATCGTTGACACTGGCGAGGTCTACTCAGCTTCTTGACTGTTTGGGGGCCGACACGGCGAGGCCTAGTGCCTTCGAAGTGCTCTCAGTTTGTATATTCTTTTGTCGTAGCGTTTATTTGCCTTTGGTGGCGAACTTTGATGCCAGATGGATGTAATATGTGCGATAGCCGTGATAGCCTAAGCGTAAGTTGCTTGCTTATTTATTTCCTTGTTGTCTTGTTTATTTGTTTGCTTGTAGTCATTGCGGTTCTTTTCCGCGGTTTGCTAGTGGCTGCAATAACCTATTTTTAAAACTAGGCCACAATAACCATGGGCTAATATTCTTTGTAGTGACCTTTGGGCCTCCTACGGACCGTAGAAAGCAGTGGGCCTTCTACGGGCCGTAGAAATAGTGGGCCTTCTACGGCCGTAGAAACAATGGGCCTTCTACGGGCGTATCATCATTGGGCCTTATCGGGCGGTATGATCGATTGGCGAAACATGGGCCAATAACGAGGCGCATTATGGCCGTAAGCGGGCTAGAGTTGGAATCGTCCGTTCATGGGTCGACCATAACGGGCCATCGTTAATAGGCTGTATTTCATGGCGCTATGAAAGCGGACCAGCGTGTTAATGGACCACAAACGGGCTGACTGTATCCACGGGCTGAATTTGGCCCATAAGCAGAAAATGACTGTAACAGGTCGTAAGTAAATGAATGCTAGAAATGAGCCCAAGAATAAATGGGCTCTGAGAAGGCTGAAAGATAACATGGGCTGGAAAGCCCAGCGGAATAACGGGCCCTTAATGGGTATAAAGTGATACATTGTTCATTACGGGCGGTTTCACCACGGGCCGTTAATGGGTGTAAAGTAATACCTTTGTTCATTATGGGCCGTTTCACCACGGGCGTTAATAGGCCAAAAGTTACATAGGGCCTCATATGTGCGAAAGAAGTCATGGGCCATACATGGGCGAAGTAAGCAGGTTGGAATCATATTGGGTGGCCGGATAGCGGTCTTGGGCCTAATTCGGATAGGCGTAGCGGGCCTTGGGTTAGCGGGCTGTAAATGGGCTATATGCGAACAGGCCGTTAACGGGCTTTACATGGGCGACCGCCACCTTTTGACCAAGTCAAGCGGGCGGCCTTTTCATAGGAATGGGCCTCTGTTGGGCGTGCCACATGTCGGCGTATCATATCGCTTTACGTCCAATGAGTGGATGACATCTGTCCCAGCGGTGAGCCGACCGTGTTTCCTCCAGCCAATGATGATTTTACCGTGGAAAATCCCCATTGGGACGGGGCTGTTAACGGGTTATCGGATCCAAAACCCGACCCGACAGCTTAACGGCGTTCGTTACGGTGGATGCCACGTGTCGGTCACCCTTGACGAAAGCACTTCTGTGACGCGCGATTTATCGTCATGGAAGTGGACACTTCCGTGATGATAATTTTGGTAATGTCATGGAACACTTCTACGACATCACATGTATGACTATCTTGATTCTGTCATAAATTTTTCATGGATGTACATGCATGACAAAAAACGCGACCTACTGTGACAAACACGTATCATCACGGAAGTGTATTTTTTTGTAGTGCTAGTATCCACTATGTTCTAAGATTGATGTTGCTATGACATTGCGATGCTTAATGCTTGTCACTTTGGGCGGATGCCATGATTTCAGAACTAAACCATTTATGTTATCTCCATTATATCCATGTTACGATCCGATCTTGCAAGTTATAGTCACCTACTACGTGTTATGATCCGCAACCCGGAGTGACAATAGTCGGGTCTCCGGTGATGACCGTAGTTTGAGGAGTTCATGATTCATCGTGTGTTAATGCTTTGTTCAGTTCTATTAAAAGGAGGCCTTAATATCCCTTAGTTTCCAATGTGGACCCCACTCCCACGGGAGGGTAGGACAAAAGATGTCATGCAAGTTCTTTCCATAAGCATGTATGACTATTTACGGAATACATGCCTACATTATATTTATGAACTGGAGCTAGTGCCGTATCGCCCTAGGTTATAACTGTCTCATGATGAATATCATCCAACAAGTCACCGATCCAATGCCTACAAATTTATCTTATATTGTTTCTGCTAAGTTACTACTGCTATCATTACTATTGCACTTGCTACAAAACTACCGCTATCACCATTACCGTTACCGCTGCTGCTGCTATTATCAAAACTATCATACTACTTTGCTACTGATCACGTTGCTCCAGATAATTAATCTCCAGGTGTGTTTGAATTGACAACTCAGCTGCTAATACCTTCAAATATTCTTTGTCTCTCCTTGTGTTGAATCTATAAGTTTGGGTTGAATACTCTACCCTCGAAAACTGTTGCGATCCCCTATAATTGTGGGTTATCAAGACCTTTTTCTGGCACCGTTGCCGGGAAGCATAGCTATATTTCTTGAGTCACTTGGGATTATTATCAATTTATCACTGTGAAGAATCTGAAGGATGCTAAGACTAAGATTTATCCCTCTAAGACGAGGGGATGTAAGGACCTGCCATCCGATTCGCTTTAGATTCACCCTCTGTTATAAGTAAACTTGCTACACCACCACATGCTATCAATTCGATATGTCGCAAGTTATTGATGATGCTACTTCTGCTATGGATAATGCTTATGATGATGCTAGCACCTTGCTTGATAATGATGATGTGCCACTTGGTGACTTTCTTGATGAACAAATTGCGAGAGTAATACAACATGACGTTGTTGAATCTAATGACGAGCTTGAAACTAAAACTCCTGAAACACCTGCTAGAAATAGCCTTCCTAGATATGAATTGCCTAAGGTACCGGAAGGTTATGTTATGAATGAGGAGACAACTAGAGATATTCTTGCTTGTAGGGATAGAGATGATCTAGAGAAATTATTATGCAAGTATAAAGAAAATTTTCTGAATGCTAGAATGAAATATGATCATAAGTTTTCTACTTCACCGATCTTTATTGATGATAAGGATTATGAATTCTCTGTCGACCCAGAGTTAATTACTTTGGTTGAATCTGATCCTTTCCATGGTTATGAAACTGAAACTGTTGTGGCACATCTTACTAAGTTGAATGACATAGCCACCCTTTTTACTCATGATGAGAAGACTCACTATTACTTTATTCTCAAATTATTTCCATTCTCATTAAAGGGTGATGCTAAAGCTTGGTACAATACTCTTGCTCCTTGTTGTGTGCGTAGTCCCCAGGATATGATTTATTACTTCTCTGAAAAATATTTCCCTGCTCATAATAAACAAGCTGCCTTACATGAAATATTTAACTTTGTGCAAACTAAAGAAGAGAGTCTCCCACAAGCTTGGGGGAGGCTTTGCCTATTACTTATTGCTTTGCGTGATCATCCTCTTAAGAAAAATGAAATACTCGATATCTTCTTTAATGGACTAACCGATGCTTCTAGGGACTTCCTAGATAGTTGTGTTGGTTGTGTTTTCAGGGAACAGACTGTTGGACAAGCTGAAGAATTATTGAATAATATATTGAAAAATTATGATGATTGGACTCTTCCCGAACCACCGCCTAAACCCACTCCGAAGAAGAGGGGTATATTATATCTTAGTCCTGAAGATATGCAAGAGGCAAAGAAATCTATGAAGGAAAAAGGTATTAAAGCTGAGGATGTTAAAAATTTACCTCCTATTGAAGAAATACATGGGCTTAATACACCACCACCTAATGAAGTTCAATGATAATGACAATCCTCACAATATGCACCCTAGCCAATGCCTTTACAAGTTTGAAAACTACGTTAGAAAGCAAGATCACTTCAAAGCAAATGTTATGAAACAATTGAAATACAACTCTGATATGATTGCTCACTTGAGTGACTTGTTATTTAGAATCTCAAATGATGTTAGAGGTGTTGGAAAACATGCTTCTATGGTTCAAACTCAGTTAGAACAAGTTGCTAAATCTCAAAGAGTGTTGCTTGATGAAATGAATAATAATATACATGACTTTGCTGTTAGAGTTGCAACTAGAGGAGGTAAAATGACTCAGTAACCACTTTATCCTGAGGGACACCCAAAAAGAATTGAACATGATTCACAAAGGAACAACACCACTGCACGTTCTTCTAAAAAGAACAAGAAAAATAAAAATGATAGGACTTTGCATGCTACTAGTGAACCTGAAGTAGAAAAACCTCCTGATAATGAAACTTCTATCTCGATCTTTGAAACTCAATCGGTAATAAACATTTACCTAGTGATAATGAAAAATATAATGATGAGGTTCATGAAAATACTCAAACAAATAATGAAGAACCATATAATGATGTTGAGAGAGAACCACCTATTAATCTTGATAACCCACAACCTAAGAATAAAAGATATGATAAAAGAGACTTCATTGCTAGAAAACATGGTAAAGAAAGAGAACCGTGGGTTCAAAACCTATGCCCTTTCCACCTAAGTCAACTAAAAGAAAGAAGATGATGAATTTGAGCGCTTTGCTGAAATACGAGGCCATCTTTTACGTACTCACTTGGTGATATCTTGAAAATGCCTCCTTATGCAAAGTATATGAAAGACATCATCACCAATAAGAGAAAAATACGGAAGCTAAAATCTCCACCGTGCTCGCTAATTATACTTTTAAAGATGGAGTACCTAAAAACTTGGAGATCCAGGAATACCAACTATACCTTGCTCTATCAAAAAGAATTATGTGAAAACTGCTTTGTGTGATTTAGGAGCTGGTGTTAGTGTTATGCCTTTCTCTTTATATAAAAGATTGGATTTGAATAAACTCACACCTACTGAAATATCTTTGCAAATGGTTGACAAATCAACGCCATACCTATCGGTATCTGTGAGGATGTGCTGTTGTTGTTGCTAATGTTACTATTTTGGTGACTTTGTTATACTTGAGATGCCCGAGGGGCGACAACATGTCGATTATCCTTGGTAGACCATTCTTGAATACTGCAGGGCTGTTATTGATTGCAATAAAGGCAAGGTCACTTTTCATATCAATGGTAACGAGCATATGGTGCACTTTCGAAGAAATAATTCCAAATGAATGGTATTAATGTTATTGAAAACTCTCAGGCAATCACTATTGGAAGTTTTGAAATACCTCTACCTACTGCCAAAAGAAATTTGAAATGCTTATTGTTGGGGACATTCATATCCACGTTGAGGTAACTTAGTGATTTCTGATCGTTACTCGGTTTCATGCTAATCGAAAGTGGTTGTTAATAAGACTTGATCAACCTTATTAATGGATCATTTTGAGAGGTATGAAGTTGATGAATTTAGTAAGCACTACCTTTTGTCCCTACTTTTTGTTTTCTATTTTATTAGTTAAATAAAATAAAATGCCATGTTTTATACATTTTCTGAATTTCCCTGCAATAAAAAATGACCCAAAATAAAAGTTCTCGAGAATGCTCAAACTTTAATACGATTTTTTGTGAATATTTAAGAATTTCTGGTGCAAATAATATCAGAATGAGGTGCACCAGGTGGGCACAACCCACCTGGGCGTGCCAGGACCCCCAGGCGCGCCCTGGTGGGTTGTGGTCCCCATGTGGCCCCCCTCACTTATCCCTTCACACCACATCATCACCTACCTCCAGAAAAAATTCTCCATTGCTCTCTCACCCGTGTTCTTGCTCTCAAACCCGCGGATTTCGATCTCTTTGCTTGAAGCTCTGTTTCTGAAACTATTTCGGGGGATTGTTGCTTGGTATGTGACTCCACCGTTTGTCCAATTAGTTTTTGTTTTAGCTGTTTATATTTTGAGTAATTAGCTACTCTTGGTGCTGCTATAGGTGAGCTTGCATGTTGAATTCTTAGAGTTCTAAGTAGTTTGAATGCTTGCTATGGCCTCTATGCATCCCTATGAGTAGTTGCTATCAATCTTATAAAGTTTTGTTGATAAAGTGTTGTCACTAATTTTTTTTCAGAAAATTGTATGCGAACATGATGAACCTATTTGGAAGGAGTTCTTCGAGGAGGAGATCCTTGGGGGTATCTTCTAGTGACATCTCCGCTCGCCTGTCTTATGTCAAACCAAGTGAAAGTTCCATTCGAGATGCAGCCACCAAAACATGCTTATGGCCTTGCGATGATTATATGATGCGTGTGGGCATTAAGGAGGAATTTGAGAAATATGTTCACCATGCCAGTCTCGGTCCCTACATTTCAGATAAGTGCGAACAACACCACACTCTCCTTGAATCATTTGTCAAAGGATTTTAATTCCATCCCGTGAGTCTAAGGTGTCATTTCAGCTTTATGAAAATCCATTTACCATCTCACTAGAGTTTTGCTCACCATTGCAAACTCCCATTACGGGGTTAAACAGCGAACCACCAAGGGATGAGTACCTGTCAGTGTACAAAAGAAGGGGCGCGCCTTTGTACCCCTTTACCTGTGCACAGGCAATCGGAGCCGCGCCCACGGCCGCACCAAGCAGAACAGGGGAGGTGAACCAAGGTAAAACCGAAGTACAAGACATCCAAGGCAACGCCAAGGCCAAAAACACAAAGAAGCAGTAGGACAAACCAGGCTCTCCCGGCAAGACTCTTGCCAGGGCAGCCTCAGTAGCCCCGACAAGACCCTTGCCGGGGCGGCTCGCCCACACCAGCGGAGTAAGCCACCCTCGAGCCCACGGTTTCCAACTCAGTCAACCACGTTGGAACTAGGGCTCGGGAGGCACCTCCATGGTGGCATGCAGATCTTTGTCAAGACCAAGTAATATTCAAGATCAGATGAGGATTAAAAGACAATGGTCCTTGGCAAGATCCTTGCCGAAGAGAGCCACAAGACCCCCGGCAAGATCCTTGCCGGGGACGACAGCGCGCCACGGCAAGACCCTTGCCGGGCCACCCGGTAAGGCCCTCACCAAGGACGCCAGCAGGACCACTGCCAGGCCCGCACCAGCCAAGTATCCACCGCCATTCGCATGCAGCTGCCAGCTCAACCAGCTGGGCTGGCACTTGCGTGGCAACATGCAGCTTCCAGGCCAGATTGGCAAGCACCTACGTGGCGGCATGCAAATCTTCGTGAAGACCCTACCACCGCGCCACCTCAGCTGCCAGCCTACCTACATGGCGCCGCACATATCGCTGGCCAGGGCGCGTGTCGAAGTGAGGAGGAGCGGCGACGGATGGGACGGGCCTCGCTCCAGTCCCCGATAAAGCTAGGGGACACCTCAGCGGCGCATTAAATGCGCCTTGTCCTGTAATACGAACGATAAGCTCGCAGCACTGTACGCCTTTCCACCTCCTGTATGCCACTGTGGCAGCCCCTTTCGACTATAAAAGGAGGCCCAGGGCGTAGTGGAGAAGGATTCATCTCCTTGGAACTACTCAGTCACCGTAGCTAGTTCAAGGGCTCAAGAACACTCAATACATCCACCAAAGCAGGACTAGGGTTTTACGCATCCTCGCAGCCCGAACCTGGGTAAACGATCCTTGTGCTGATTACTAATCATGCTCTTCTCGCAACCCTGCGCCCCGGCAACCGTAGTAGGGATTCTTTTGATCCCATAGGTGTCGTTTCGCACCGACATCTTTGATGCGCCAGGTAGGGGGCGCGCAATTGTGAGAATCTGGTCTAGTAGTTGGCCTAGCAGTTCTGCATCGCCATGTCTCCCAAGAAGAAGACGGCCACGACGATCGACTCGACGGGGCAGCGGCCGATGCAGTGCGGCGGGCAGCGGCCGTCGTGGGCGAAACCGGCGCGGTCGCGAGCACCAGCGTCGCCCTGGCAGCCAGAGCCTGGCGAGCGGCGCCGTTCGTGCGCCAGGCGATGGGCCGCACGCCACCAAATCCAAAGACGGAGCTGGGCTCCCCGCAGGCGGCACGGCGCCCTCCAGGAGTGTCCTTGTGCCACCCACGGGTGGCGCAACAACCTCCAAGACACCCACGCCAGCGACCACTGCGCGCTCTTCCCATGGTGTGCGCGACGAGCAGCGTCACCACCCCCGTGACCCTGGACACTGCCGTGGGAAGAGCCCTGTGCGTCGCCCGCGGGACGAAGGAGTTTAGCATGCCCGCCGAAGTGCTGGCGAAATGGCGCGCAGTCGCTGGGTCGTGATA
The DNA here is from genome assembly GCA_021605205.1 of Aegilops longissima. Classification (NCBI taxonomy): domain Eukaryota; kingdom Viridiplantae; phylum Streptophyta; class Magnoliopsida; order Poales; family Poaceae; genus Aegilops; species Aegilops longissima. The sequence continues at coordinate 28,355 of JAHIAM010004842.1, forward strand.
GAGCTCCTTCTAACGTGGTTAGAAGTCAAAGCGCACCACGGTCCACGCAGTTGTCGCCGCCACCCACGCAAGCAGAAGCTTTGGCGCGCGCAGTTGCTCCTCGACTTCCCTCCTGCTGTGGAGAAGCTCGACGAGTGGAGGGCCACCATCCGGAGCCTCGTCGCCGTGGCCAACAAAGATGATCCGCGACAGGCGGGACCCTCGGGTCGGCGCTCCACTGAGCCACCACATGCCAGCACTGGGAGGACCAGGGGTGCTGCGGTCACGGTACACCCTCCTCCTCCCCGCCAGCCGCCGCGGGCGTCGGCTCGTCGTGACGTCGCTTGTGTCTCTATAACGTCGTCCGACCCGCGGACCCATCGTGACCAGCGCCAAGTTCTTTGAGAACCGGCTCACGAAGATGCTCGAACCACTATCGAGCGCCGGCGTGATACACGCCACCAGTCGGACAAGCGGGCGGGACGCGCTATGAACCACCAAGCACCAGGGGGCTCCGGCGGCCTACCTTACGAGGTAGGCTGCCCAGCCTTTACCCTCGAGCTGCGGCAGTTCCAGTGGCCGTCCCACTGCATGTTCAAGCCCGACGTCGGCGATAAGTACACTGGCAAGACCCACCTGTTCGAGTTCCTCATCATCTACACCATCGCGATGCAGGCTGCCGGAGCTCGCGACGACAAGGTGCTTGCCAATTACTTCCGGTGGCACTGAAGCCCAATGTTATGTCTTGGTTGATGCACTTGCCAGCGGATTCCATTTCCTCCTAGTCGGATATGTGCCATGAGTTCGTTGGCGCCTTCACTGGAGGCCACCAAGCTCATGGCCAGGTCGATGATCGCATATCATTCCCCAAAGGAAGGGAAACCCTACGCAAGTACATCCAGAGATTCAGCCGGTGCGATACAACATCCCGACATTCATCCCGCTGTGATGATCAGCGTTCCATCGAACATGCGCAACCGCAAGATCGCGAAGAGCTGGCGATGACCGAGAGTTAAGGATGTGGCGAACTCTATGTTACGGCGATAAGTGCGCCCGGGCTGAAGAGGAAGGAAATACCCAGCGAGGGCCGCGGCGGAAACCGACTCTCTTGATGAAGACACCGCCTCCCGACGAAGAAGGGCCGATTATGCTGGCCCGATGCGGCTATATCTCCCGATGTCGAGGCACGACTTAGAGGCATAACCGCATTGAAAGCAATGTCGCAAGTGAGGTAACCTTCACACAACCCATGTAATAATTAAGGAAAAAGATACATAGTTGGCTTACGATCGCCACTTCACACAATACATAAATAAACATCCATCATTGAGTACACTCAAGGTCCGACTACGGAACCAAAATAAAAGAAGATACCCCAAATGCTACAGATCCCGAATCGTCCCAAGCTGGGCACCACTCTGATCATCTGGAAAAGACACATAGTGGCGACCACGTTCCTCGTCGAACTCCCACTTGAGCTCGGTTGAGTCACTGACTTTGGCATCGTCGGCACACTGCTGTGTTTGGAAGTATCTGTGAGTCACGGGACTCAGCAATCTCACACCCGCGAGATCAAGACTATTTAAGCTTATAGGAAGGACGAGTAGTAAAGTGGAGCTGCAGCAGCGACTAGCATATATGGTGGCTACATCGCAAAAGAGAGGCGAGAAGAGGAGCAAAGCACGGACGTGAAGCTAATAGCGATCAAGAAGTGATCTGAACTACTTACGTCGGACATAACTCCAACACCGTGTTCACTTCCGGACTCCCGAGAAGAGACCACCACAGTTACCACTTGGTTGATGTGTATTTTATTGAGGTCAACTTTGGGTTTTCTACAACCGGACATTAACAAATTCCCATCTGCCTCATAACGCGGGCACGGCTTTGAAAGATATTACCTGCGGGGTGTCCCAACAGCCCATTATAAGCTCTCACGGTCAGCGAAGGATATTCCTTCTACGGGAAGACCCGATCAATCTCGGAATCCGGACTACAAGACATTTCGACAGACAATAAAACAAGACCAGCAAAGCCACCCGATTGTGCCGACAAATCCCGATAGGAGCTGCACATATCTCGTTCTCGGGGCACACCGGATGAGCAGACGTCGGGTTGGCATAAACCTGGTTGCCCAAAGGCGCGGACATCGCTCAAGTTGGGCCAGCAATCGAAGGAGAACTGGGCGGGGTTAAAATAAAGATGACCCTCGGGCTCGCGAAAACCGGGGAAAAGGCTTAGGTGGCAAATGGTAAAACCAATGTTGGGCCTTGCTGGGCGAGTCTTATTCAAAGCGAACTGTCAAGGGGTCCCATAAATCACCCAACCGTGTAAGGAGCATAAAATCAAGGAACATAACACGGTATGGCGGAAACTAGGGTGGCAAGAGTGGAACAAAACACGGGCATAAGGCGAGCCTTCCACCCTTTACCAAATATATAGATGTATTAATTATAGCAGATATATATTGTGATATCTAACAAGTAAACATGTTCCAAAGAGGAACAACAACTCCATGTTCAACAAGGAACAAACTTCACTTCACTGCAACTAGCAGCGCTATAAGAGGGCTGAGCAAAGCGGTAACATAGCCAATCAACGGTTTGCTAGGAAAAGGATGGTTAGGGGCTGACATGGCAATATGGGTGACATGATATAGCAAGTGGTAGGCATCGCAGCATAGGCATAGCAAAAGAGCGAGCAACTAGCATAGCAAAGATAGAAGTGATTTCGAGGGTATGGTCATCTTGCGCAATGTTCTCGAGTTGTCGAAAGCTTGATCCTCGTAAGCGTTCTCAACAGGTTCCTCGTTCACGTACTCGTCTCCCGACTCTACCCAAAGCAACAACACAAACAAAGGAACCACAATAAAACACGGTGCAATGCACAATCAACACGATGCAAAAACATGCATGATATGCGAGATGCAAGATGTAATGCGTATGTGCGCTCCGGAAGGTAAATGATGAACCAGGCATCAACTTGGCAAACCAAGCATGCCACTGGAAAGATGAGATGATTTCGGTTGAAATCGATATAAAGATCACCGGAAACGGATGCACGGTTTGGAAATTACAAGCAAAACAAGAATGGCGCAAATCTGCCATTAACAGCATGATGCCACTTAGCAAGCAACAAATAATTAAGCTACTGCACCCAAACGTATCAACAAAGTATATGGCAGTGACCTACACATGATGCTCGACAAAAGATAAGCACTGAGCTACGGCTAGTTCACAACATAACAGGTTCAACAAGCATGGCAAAAGTGCACAAAGTATCAGGCTGGACATGGCAAAAACAGCAACAGGTTGACATGTTCAGAGCAACAAAACTACATGCTACAGGAACTTAAAATAGCAAAACATGACATGGCATAAATCTACTCAAAGCATAGAACAAAAGTCCCTTACTGACCATAAGCCAAAAGGACTAGAAAATATAGTAACACCCATGTCAATATTGAAAGTCTCGTTAACAGATTCAGCAACATGACATGTCAAAAACTGATAACGAGAGGGCATGTTTACAAGCTCAATGCACTCACTACAGAGCCTTATATGAAAAACTAAGCATACATACATCAAGAAGACATTACATAGAAGACATACATGGCAAGAACAATAATATAGCATAAATGGATCAACCACAACAAGCTAGGCAAAATTGAATAACATGTACACAATCTGCCAGGAAACATTTGATAGCAAAAGTAGAGCTCGATTGACTCAAGCTATTGCACTCCATAATTGCAAACAAAGGCATGGATGGATAGAGCAAGACATGTTTTACAAAACACCCTTACTGAAGTATCTCAAAATATGCATAGATCTCTTGGTATCATCAAGTTAACATGGCATCAAAATCAGCTAAAACAGGGCTGAAACCAGCAACATCAGGACACCTACTTTGCATGCTTGTGCTAGTCACCACATAGATCACAAAAATACATGGCATACACCCCTGGAAAGATGGCATGGCATATTTCAAAACACATGTAGGAATCAACTTCATAGGGTGCACACAATAATCATGGCAAAAATAACAAAAGTGCAACTTCTGTTACGAAACAGAAACTAACATCACATAGCACTCTTCCAACAGCATTTCGGGTATCAAGATGAGCTCAAATGAAAATGATGCAATGAGATGAAATGATCTACTCTTCGAGGCGAACATTTTGACATATTATACGCGCAAAATGGACCTACAGATGCAAAGATATACTCGGTTGAAAATGCAACAAAAACATTAATATGGAAAAGACTTAGAAGAAAATGGAGGGGGAAGAGAGTCAACGGGCGCTCGGCCCGAGGCCGGATCGGGCGCGGGATCTCGGCGGCGTGGCTCCGAGCCCAGCGAGGAGGAAGGAGGCGGCGAGGTCCGGCCGGAGAGGGAAGGAGGCGCGGCGGAGAGGCCGGCCGGTGGCGATGGCGAGGCCGGCCGGATCCGTGTGATGTGGTGGCCGGCGGAGGTGGCGAGAGGCGGCGGTGGCGTCGCCGGCAGCGGCAGCGGAGGCGCCAAGGAGGGCGCGCTCCGGCAATGAGGCGGCAGAGGGCAGCGGAGCGTCCCAGGCCAGGCGCCGGCCAGGCAGCGGCCCCCGGATGGGCCCGGCCAGCCCGGCGGAGGAGAGAGAGGCGGTGAGGTGGCGGCGTGGGAGTGGCTGGCGGCGGCGGGGGTGACGTGGCGTCCTCCGATTCGTCGGGCGGCGTGGCGGCGGGCGGACACGTCGGCGAGGTGCAGAGGAGCGTCCGGTGGCCGGGAGGAGCTAGACTAGGGTTTGACTGCGAATTTTTGGGAGGAGCACATATATATAGGTAGAGGGAGCTAGGAGAGTCCAAATGAGGTGTAGTTTTCGCCCACGATCGTGATCGAGCGACGGAGAGCATGGAAGTGACTTAGATGGGTTATTGGGCTGTTTTGAAGGGTGTTGGGCTGCAACTTAAAATAGGCCTTTGCGAGAGTGCGGTTAACCGTTGGAGTACCAAGCGAGCTCCAAATGACCGAAACTTGACCGGTGGTCTCGGGTGGTATACCAAGGCCACTAGACAAACCTCGGTCCATTTCGAGAAGGTTTAGTACCCTTTGCGGAAAAAGCGTAAAAGGACCGCCGGGGAGATAGGAGTCTTGGGATTGCAAAAGCGGACAACGGGAAAAATGCTCGGAATCATGAGGCGAACACGTATGCAAATCGATGCACATGATGACATAGTATAAAATGCATGACATAGACAAAATGCAAAAGAAGAAAAAACCAACCACGGAGGAATATCATATATCAATGCGAAAATGGCAAGAGTTGGAGTTACAAATATGGAAAGTTACTTAGGGTGTTACAACACTCCACCACTACAAGAGGATCTCGTCCGAGATCTAGGACTGAAAGAACTCCGGATATTCGAGCGGAGGTGATCCTCGCGCTCCCGGTAGCTTCTCGGTGGAATGGTGTGACCACTTCACTTTCAGGAATTTGATTGACTTGTTGCGAGTCTTGCGCTCGGTTTCTTCAAGAATAGCAGCAGGGTGCTCATGATAGAGAGATCTTCTTGAAGGTCAATCTCTTGAAGTTGATAGTGCGTTCAGGAGTCTTGAAGCACTTGCGAAGCTGTGACACGTGAAACACATCGTGCACATTTGCGAAGTTGGATGGAAGCTCGAGTTGATAGGCGAGATCGCCTCTTTTCCCAATGATCTTGAAAGGACCCACGTATCTAGGGGCAAGCTTCCCTTTGATACCGAAGCGACGAGTGCCTTTCATTGGAGAGGCGGAGGTAGGCATGGTCTCCGATTTCAAAAGCCACATCACGGTGCTTATCATCATAATAGCTCTTCCGGGCGCGATTGCGCGGCTTTGAGATTCTCACGAATGACTTGGCACATTTCTTACATACGTGATCAAGTCATTGCCAAGAAGTTGGCGTTCACTGTCTCGGACCAATGGAGAGAGTCGACACTTTACGCCATAGAGAATTTCGAATGGGGCCTTGCCGAACTCGCTTGGAAGCTGTTGTTGTAGGAGAACTTCGGCATATGGAAGACAATCTTCCCACTTCATACCGAAAGAAATGACACAAGCCCGAGCATATCTTCAAGGATTTGATTTACTCGCTCAACTTGGCCACTTGTTTGAGGATGGAAAGCTGTCTTTGAAAGCGAATGTTGGTGCCCATGGCCTTACGAAAAGAATCCCGAACTTGGAGGTAAAGATGCTGCCACGGTGCAGAAGAGATCACTTGTGGAATGCCGTGCAAGGAGACAATCACGGAGGTGTATAGCTCGCCAGGCGAGCTGCTGTGATGGATTCTTTGATAGGAAGAAAATGAGCCACTTTAGTAAGCTTGTCAATGACAACGAAGATAGCATCATTTCCACGCTTGGACTTTGGAAAACCAGTCACGAAGTCCATTTCAATATGATCAAACTTCCATTCAGGAATAGCAAGAGGTTGGAGGAGACCAGCTGGTCTTTGGTGTTCTGCTTTCACTCTTCCGCAGACATCACATTCATTCACGAATTGTGCAATTTCTCGCTTCATTCGAGTCCACCAATATGACTGCTTGAGGTCATGGTACATCTTCGTACTTCGGGATGAATGGATAGAAGCGAATTGTGAGCCTCGTTCATAATGACTTTTCGCAGATCACCCTTAGGAACCACAATCCGGTCCTCAAAGAACAGAGTGTCTTTGTCATCAACGTGGAAGCACTTGTACTTGAAATGCCCTTGTCGATACCACGTTTCACCTTTTTCACCATGGTATCCGAAGTTGAGCCTCACGAATCTGATCTTCCAAAGTAGGAGAGACTATGAGGTTGGCAAGAAAGCCTTGAGGAACAACTTGAAGATTCAGCTGCGGAAGGCTTCACAGAGATCCGGTGAAAGGGCTTGAGGATTAGGCTGTTGCGAGAAGCTTTCTGCTCAAAGCATCTGCAATGACATTGGCTTTGCCGGAGTATATTCAATACTTGGGTTGTACTCTTGAATCATTTCGACCCATCGAGTCTGCACGAGGTTGAGGTTGGGTTGAGTGAAGATGTACTTGAGACTCTTGTGATCGGTGAAAATGTCCACTTTCCTTCCCAACAAGAGATGTCTCCACGTAATCAATGCATGGACAACTGCCGCCAACTCAAGATCGTGAGTGGGGTAGTTCTTCTCGTTGGGCTTCAAGCTGGCGAGAGGTATAAGCCACAACTCTCTTCTCTTGCATTAACACAACACGAGACCTTGAAGAGAAGCATCACGAGAAAACTTCAAATGGCTTGGATTCATCGGGAGGAGTCAAGGCGGGGAGCTGTGACGAGTTTCTCTTTGAGGGTATTGAAAGCAACGTCACACTCGGGAGACCGGACATACTTCACATGCTTACGGAGGAGGTTGGAAAGAGGCTTTGCAATCTTGGAGAAGTTCTCAACGAATCTTGACAATAGCTTGCAAGACCAAGAAAACATGAGCTGCTTGACATACGAGGAGGTTCCCAATTCACAATTGCGGACACCTTCTCGGGATTAACTGCGATACCCTTGGCGAAGATGATATGACCAAGATAAAGCACTTCATCAAGCCAAAATTCACATTTTGAGAACTTAGCATAGAATTGGTACTCTCGAGCTTGTCTAGCACCAATCGCAAATGCTTGGCATGATCCTTCTTATTCTTGGAGAAGACCAAAATATCATCAAGATAGACCAAGGCGAATTCATTGGTGTAGGGGTTGAATATGAAGTTCATCATCCGAGAGAATGTTGGAGGAGCATTGACAAGGCGAAAGACATGACAGTATATTCATAAGAACCAAAGCTTGTACGAATCTGTCTTGGGAATATCTTGTTCACGAATGCGAATCTGATGATACCCCATAACGAAGGTCAAGCTTGGAGAACACTGTAGCACCTTTGAGTTGCTCGAAAAGCTCATTGATGTTGGGAAGTGGATACTTGTTCTTGATTGTCTTCTTATTCAATGGGCGTGTCGGCGCAAAGTCGGTCCGTGCCATCCTTCTTACGGACAAAAGAACACCACAACCCCAAGGAGATGAACTCGGTGCGATCAAACCAGACGCTCTTGTTCATCGAGCTGCTTCTTCAATTCCTTCAGCTCTTGAGGTCCAAGCTTGTATGGGCGCTTGCAAAGCGGGTTGATGCGGGCTCAAGATCGATACTTGAACTCAAGCGGCCGATGAGGAGGCATACCGGAAGCTCTTCTGGAAATACATCTTGGTACTCACAAATGACTGGAATCTGAGAGATAGCATTCAGTCCGCCCTTCTCATTGAGAGAAAACAAACGAATGGTTTCATCACGAGCGGCATAGATGATCACATCATTAGAAGAGTGAGTCAATTGAATTTCCACAGCAGCACAATCAAGCTGAGCTTTGTCTTTGATAAAGCCGATCCATCCGAGAATAAGATCAATATCCGAGTCACCAAGAACAATTGGTTTAGCCAGAAATCTATAATCGCCCATCTTGATAGAAACATCCGGAACCATGGAGCTTGCATGCATGAATTTACCCGGAGATACAACCGATAATGGTTTAGGCAAATCTTGAAAAACCAACTCATGCTTAGATGCAAAAGGTCTTGAAATGAAAGAATGCGATGCACCAGTATCAAATAAGACTTTTGCAGGAATATCATTAACTGGAAGATTACCCATGATCACATCTGAAGAATCCTCTGCCTGAGCTGCATTCATCATATTCACCTTTGCAGACTTGGGACTATGCTTGACCACTGCATTGCTGGAAGATTTCACAGGAGGAGGAGGCGGAAGGCGCCTCTGGTTGAAGCACTTGTTCGCATAGTGACCCTTCTGCTGACACTTGTTGCAAGTGACCTCAGAGAGCGGACGGTGGTAAGGAGCACTTGACCTTGGAGCTTGAGAATTAGACTTGTTACGATAGCTTGGGTTGGGTGGGTGGGAAGATCCACGGCCACCTGAGTTCTTCTCGCTGATAAGGCCGACGGAACGGAGGAGGAGGAAGGTAAAACTTCTGCTGCTTAGCTGCCACTTGAGAGGAAGAAGAGGACTGAACTGCATCCCCGATTCTCTTCTTAGAAGCCTCACATTTGAGCTGGGCAGCTTCTTGCTTGAGCCATGTTGTAGAAATCATCATACTTATCGGCTCAAAAAGCACAAGAGGTAATTGCAGATCTTCTCTCGGACCACCTCTGAATTGATAGATCATACTCTTCTCATCGAGCACGTCTTGCTTAGCAAAGCAAGCGAGCTTACAGGAACTGGATATTGTATTGATAGACAGGCATGTTGCCCTGCTTGAGATTGCGGAACTCCTCACGCTTGCTCTCAACAACACTTTTGGAATGTGATGAGCTCGAAATCACGGCGGAACTCATCCTGTAATGACACGACCTCCTCTGGAATCTTTGTATTCTGGTACCACTCAGCAGCTTGATCCTTGAGTTGAAGCGATGCAAACTTGACAAAGTCCTCAGTCGACATTGCTACAGATCAAAGTGCTTGCAGATGTCCACTAACCAATCGTCGGCGTCTGTAGCCTCAACACGTAAACCGAAAGACTTGGCTGATTAGCGAGGAACCGATCGAGAGTAGCAAAGTGTGGCTGATTGTTGCCTTGACCTTGATTTCCTTGATTGCCTTGCCCTGAGTACGTTCTTGCAAGAGCTGCAAAATCATCGAGCATTGGCATTGGTGGCTGCCATAATAGCTTGCCGGGCCTCCGGAGGCGGAGGTGGAGGTGGAGGTGGAGGTTCGTGATCCCCATCATTGCGATCCGGATTGAGGCCGCGTTGGCGGAGCCATCTGAAGAGGGTGACATCCATTAGTCCTTTGATAGACAAATAGATAAGTAGAATCAACGGATAGAAATTGCAACATATAGTCTTCACAATAAACATTGAACAAGAATGAGCGAATGAATTCAAAGTTAATCATCACACGTCCATTAAGGTGAGAAGCCACTTAGATAAAGATATGGAAACAACATCTGCCTTAGAAACAATTCGAATATCACAACTGAGACAAAAGATTGACTGCTAGAATGAGCCGGAACAAACACATGATAGAGATTTACGCCCAAAGTGTTCGTGGTGGGGCCCACACGGACCTGACGTATAGCGGACGTCACGAATGACAAACAAGGCGTCCCGAATCAGCATAGCCAAGGATTCTTTAAGGCGTCTCGCGACCATTGAATCGACCGTGAATGGGCGGACCACTAGGCGTTGAATCCCAATCTCAAATCATACATCATTGGAAAGAATATCCTGTAAGCTACTAGAATTCCCACCTATAAACTCCCGAAACTTTACGGTTATGCAATCTGGTGTTGGGGATACAGGGACACAAAATATATCACCCAAACTAACAATACCTAGATCCATTTGTATCCATCCGTCAACACATAACCAAGAAATCCTCGAAATCGTGTACCTCGACCTTGAAAAACATCCGTTATACAAGTCATGGCAATACTCCCTTTTCGCCACGAAGATTGGGCTATCGGGTTATCTCACCAACAACTGCACAAAAAGATTTCGATGTCGGCAAAACTCGGGTATTCAGAAGCGCAACGATAAAATTGTGGCGACAACACCTCGGAGCTCAACTCCCGGGACACCGCCACAACCCTAAATGTCGGGAGGCACCAAGAACAATGTTCTCGTCACAAAACCATCGAACGATTCCAAGATACCCACGTGATCCTAAAATTTTTTAGTGAAATTTGAGAGAGAAGAGTCAAAACTCTCGTCGGGAGACCTCACAGAGCGACGAAGGACTGGGGAGTAAAAGAATCCTACTCTCCGATATATATAATCCTAAGACTCAAAACATTTTCCATTCTAGACTCAACAATGCCAACAAACAATCAAGTAGGGGCTCCTAAGTCGGGAAGGCTCGATTACCAACTTAGAACGCGCCCGATGCGGCTATATCTCCCACGTGTCGAGGCACGACTTAGAGGCATAACCGCATTGAAAGCAATGTCGCAAGTGAGGTAATCTTCACACAACCCATGTAATAATTAAGGAAAAAGATACATAGTTGGCTTACAATGCCACTTCACACAATACATAAATAAACATCCATCATTGAGTACACTCAAGGTCCGACTACGGAACCAAAATAAAAGAAGATACCCCAAATGCTACAGATCCCGAATCGTCCCAAGCTGGGCACCACTCTCGATCATCTGGAAAAGACACATAGTAACGACCACGTTCCTCGTCGAACTCCCACTTGAGCTCGGTTGAGTCACCTGCACCGCATCGTCGGCACACCTGCAATCTGTGTTTGGAAGTATCTGTGAGTCACGGGACTCAGCAATCTCACACCCGCGAGATCAAGACTATTTAAGCTTATAGGAAGGACAGAGTAGTAAAGTGGAGCTGCAGCAGCGACTAGCATATATGGTGGCTACATCGCAAAAGAGAGCGAGAAGAGGAGCAAAGCACGGACGTGAAGCTAATAGCGATCAAGAAGTGATCTGAACTACTTACGTCCGACATAACTCCAACACCGTGTTCACTTCCGGACTCCGAGAAGAGACCATCACGGTTACACACGCCGTTGATGTGTATTTTATTGAGGTCAACTTTGGGTTTTCTACAACGGACATTAACAAATTCCCATCTGCCTCATAACCGCGGCACGGCTTTGAAAGATATTACCTGCAGGGTGTCCCAACTTAGCCCATTATAAGCTCTCACGGTCAACGAAGGATATTCCTTCTACCGAAGACCCGATCAATCTCGGAATCCCGGACTACAAGACATTTCGACAGCAATAAAACAAGACCAGCAAAGCCACCCGACAGCCGACAAATCCCGATAGGAGCTGCACATATCTCGTTCTCGTGGCACACCGGATGAGCCAGCGTCGGGTTGGCATAAACCCTGGTTGCCCAAAGGCGCGGACATCGCTCAAGTTGGGCCAGCAATCGAAGGAGAACTGGCGGGGGGTTAAAATAAAGATGACCCTCGGGCTCGCGAAAACCCGGGGGAAAAGGCTTAGGTGGCAAATGGTAAAACCAATGTTGGGCCTTGCTGGACGAGTCTTATTCAAAGCGAACTGTCAAGGGGGTCCCATAAATCACCCAACCGTAAGGAACGCAAAATCAAGGAACATAACACCGTATGACGGAAACTAGGGTGGCAAGAGTGGAACAAAACACCAGGCATAAGGCCGAGCCTTCCACCCTTTACCAATTATATAGATGTATTAATTATAGCAGATATATATTGTGATATCCCCAACAAGTAAACATGTTCCAAAGAGGAACAACAACTCCATGTTCCAACAAGGAACAAACTTCAGCTTCACCTGCAACTAGCAACGCTATAAGAGGGCTGAGCAAAGCGGTAACATAGCCAATCAACGGTTTGCTAGGAAAAGGATGGTTAGGGGCTGACATGGCAATATGGGTGACATGATATAGCAAGTGGTAGGCATCGCAGCATAGGCATAGCAAAAGAGCGAGCAACTAGCATAGCAAAGATAGAAGTGATTTCGAGGGTATGGTCATCTTGCGCAATGTTCTCGAGTTGTCGAAAGCTTGATCCTCGTAAGCGTTCTCAACAGGTTCCTCGTTCACGTACTCGTCTCCCGACTCTACCCAAAGCAACAACACGAACAAAGGAACCACAATAAAACACGGTGCAATGCACAATCAACACGATGCAAAAACATGCATGATATGCGAGATGCAAGATGCAATGCGTATGTGCGCTCCGGAAGGTAAATGATGAACCAGGCATCAATTTGGCAAACCAAGCATGCCACTGGAAAGATGAGATGATTTCGGTTGAAATCGATATAAAGATCACCGGAAACGGATGCACGGTTTGGAAATTACAAGCAAAACAAGAATGGCGCAAATCTGCCATTAACAGCATGATGCCACTTAGCAAGCAACAAATAATTAAGCTACTGCACCCAAACGTATCAACAAAGTATATGGCAGTGACCTACACATGATGCTCGACAAAAGATAAGCACTGAGCTACGGCTAGTTCACAACATAACAGGTTCAACAAGCATGGCAAAAGTGCACAAAGTATCAGGCTGGACATAGCAAAAACAGCAACAGGTTGACATGTTCAGAGCAACAAAACTACATGCTACAGGAACTTAAAATAGCAAAACATGGCATGGCATGAATCTACTCAAAGCATAGAACAAAAGTCCCTTACTGACCATAAGCCAAAAAGGACTAGAAAATATAGTAACACCCATGTCAATATTGAAAGTCTCGTTAACAGATTCAGCAACATGACATGTCAAAAACTGATAACGAGAGGGCATGTTTACAAGCTCAATGCACTCACTACAGAGCCTTATATGAAAAACTAAGCATACATACATCAAGAATACATGACATAGAAGACATACATGGCAAGAACAATAACATAGCATAAATGGATCAACCACAACAAGCTAGGCAAAATTGAATAACATGTATACAATCTGCCAGGAAACATTTGATAGCAAAAGTAGAGCTCGATTGACTCAAGCTATGGCACTCCATAATTGCAAACAAAGGCATGGATGGATAGAGCAAGACATGTTTTACAAAACACCCTTACTGAAGTATCTCAAAATATGCATAGATCTCTTGGTATCATCAAGTTAACATGGCATCAAAATCAGCTAAAACAGGGCTGAAACCAGCAACATCAGGACACCTACTTTGCATGCTTGTGCTAGTCACCACATAGATCACAAAAATACATGGCATACACCTCTGGAAAGATGGCATGGCATATTTCAAAACACATGTAGGAATCAACTTCATAGGGTGCACACAATAATCATGGCAAAAATAACAAAAGTGCAACTTCTGTTACGAAACAGAAACTAACATCACATAGCACTCTTCCAACAGCATTTCGGGTATCAAGATGAGCTCAAATGAAAATGATGCAATGAGATGAAATGATCTACTCTTCGAGGCGAACATTTTGACATATTATACGCGCAAAATGGACCTACAGATGCAAATATATACTCGGTTGAAAATGCAACAAAAACATTAATATGGAAAAGACTTAGAAGAAAATGGAGGGGAAGAGAGTCAGCAGGCGCGAGGCCGGAGCGCGGATCGGGGCGGGATCTCGGCCTTGAGCTCGGGCGAGGAGGAAGGCGGCGGGCGAGGTCCGCCGGCCGGGAGGGGAAGGAGGCGCAGTGGAGGACCGGCCGGTGGCGACTGGCGGCGAGGCGCCACGGATCCGGTGAAATGCGCGCGGCGGCGGCGGAGAGGCGGCGGTGGCGCGCGCCGGCGAGGCGAAGGGAGGCGCCATGAGGCGCGCGCTCCAGCAGGGAGAAGCGGCCGGCGGGCGGGCGCGTCCCGAGGCGACCAGGGCGGCGCGGCCGGGCAAGCGCGGGCGGATGGGCCCGGGCCACGACGCGGAGGAGAGAGGAGTCGGTGAGGTGGCGGGCGCGGGAGTGGCTGGCGGCGGCGGCGGGTGACGTGGCGTCCTCCGATTCGTCGGAGCGACGTGGCGGCGGGCTGGACACGTCCGCGGGGTCTGGACGCGTCCGTTAACCGGGAGGAGCTAGACTAGGGTTTGATTGCGAATTTTCGGGAGGAGCACATATATAGGTAGAGGAGCTAGGAGAGTTCAAATGAGGCGTAGTTTTCGCCCACACGATCGTGATCGAACGACGGAGAGCATGGAAGTGACTTAGATGGGTTATTGGGCTGTTTTGAAGGGTGTTGGGCTGCAACTTAAAATAGGCCTTTCGAGAGTGCGGTTAACCGTTGGAGTACCAAACGAGCTCCAAATGACCCGAAACTTGACCGGTGGTCTACGGGTGGTATACCAAGGCCACTAGACAAACCTCGGTCCATTTCGAGAAGGTTTAGTACCCGCACACGGAAAAACGTAAAAGGGACCGCCGGGGGAGATAGGAGTGCCGGATTGCAAAACGGACAACGGGAAAAATGCTCGGAATCATGAGACGAACACGTATGCAAATGCGATGCACATGATGACATAGTATAAAATGCATGACATAGACAAAATGCAAAAAGAAGAAAAAAAAACCAACCACGGAGGGAATATCATATATCAATGCCGAAAATGGCAAGAGTTGGAGTTACAAATATGGAAAGTTACTTCCGGGGTGTTACACCGACGTCGCAACAGGAAACGCAAGGGCAAGGCCATGCTTGCCGTTGAAGGGTCTGACGACACCGGCGCTGCCAATAAGGTCAAGGCAGACGACCCCGGCAAGGAGATTGCTGGGTGTGTCGCCTGCCGGGCCTTAGCAGCTGGCGACAAGCCATGGGGCTCCGGCAAGAAGTACTGCAAGATCCACCGCACCAAGGGCCACGACATCCAGAACTGCCGGCAAGTCGAGCTGCTTGCTGAAAAGCAAAAGGCCGAGTATGAGAGGCGGGACAAGGAGAAGGGCCAGGATGGTGCCGAGGGATCTGGCAAGAAGCATGGCGGCCAAGGAGGCCACCGCGACAAGGACAACCAGCAGGAGAGGCCCCCCGGGGCCGTGACAAGAAGCAAGAAGACGATGATCATGACGAGGACGACGAGTCCGGCGAGCAAGAGTTCCAGAAGGCTACAGAGGCCATGTGTGTCGATGGTGGCGCCTCGTTGCATACTTCTCACCGCCAGCTCAAGCAGTGGGCGCGTGAGATTATAGCAGCGGAGCCGTCGTTCGACGCTCAGAAGCCGCTGAAGTTGTCGAGCACGCCCCTCATCTTTGACGCCAAGGACCACCCTGACCGCATAACCGCGGTCGGGTGTTTGCCGTTGTTGGTCTCCCCAATGATACGCAACCTCAAGGTGAACAAGATGTTGGTCGACGGGGCGGCCTAAACTTGATCTCGCCTATCGTGATCAAAAGGCTGCAAATCCCTGATGGAGACCTCGTGGAAACGGGCACGTTTCAAGGGGTCAATCTGGGGAGGAGCCAGCCGAATGGGAAGGTCACGCTGCCCGTGACGTTTGGAGGGGAGTTGAACCACATGACGGAGAGGGTCGTCTTCGACGTGGCCGAGATCCCCTTGCCCTACAACGGGATCCTCGGCCGCCCGACACTAGCCAAGTTCATGGCGGCGTCGCACTACGCCTACAACATGCTAAAGATGCCCGGGCCGTTGACCATCATCTCCGTCCCCTCCGGCAAGAAGGACGCGCTAATCTGTGCCGACCAACTCTACCGGGAAGCGGTTGCAGCAACTGCCGCGAAGGCACTTGCTCCTGCCGTTGAAGCCCCGGGAGGGAAGAAGAAGACCGGCAAGACCTCTTGCACCCACTCCGGCAAGCGCACCTCTTCGGAGTGTTGTGCTACCGTCGAGGACGTGCCAGAGAGCTCCACCGGCAAGAGCAAGAAATCCAGAGCTGAGCCACCGCAGACCAAGAAGGTGTCCCTCAGGGAGGATGGCACAGGAGGGGCTTTCACCATAGGCTCCACCCTCGACAGCAAATAGGAAGGCGCGCTCATCACCTTCCTGCGGTCGAATGTTGACGTGTTTGCGTGGCAAGCATCCGACATCCCCGGTGTTCCCAGGGAGGTGATTGAGCACCACCAAGCTGTCTGTCCCCATGCGCGGTTGCTACCTCTTGAGCTTGCCTTGGATTTACTTGAAGAGGAAAGGTGATACAGCACAGTAGCGTAAGTATTTCCCTCAGTTTTTGAGAACCAAGGTATCAATCAAGTAGGAGGCTGCACGCGTGTCCCTCGTACATACACAAAGCAAATAACTCCTTGCAACCAACGCGAATAGGGGTTGTCAATCCCTTCACGGTCACTTACAAGAGTGAGATCTGATAGAGATGATAGATAATATTTTTGGTATTTTTGGTGTAAAGATGCAAAGTAAAATAAAAGGCAAAGTAAAAAAGCAAAGCAATAATAAAGGGTAGGAAGATTAATATGATAAAGATAGACTCGGGGGCCATAGATTTCACTAGTGGCTTCTCTCAAGAGCATAAGTATTTTACGGTGGGTGAACGAATTACTGTTGAGCAATTGACAGAATTGAGCATAGTTATGAGAGTATCTAGGTATGACCATGTATATAGGCATCACGTCCGAGATAAGTAGACCGACTCCTGCCTGCATCTACTACTATTACTCCACTCATCGACCGCTATCCAGCATGCATCTAGAGTATTAAGTTCGAGAAAACAAAGTAACGCCTTAAGCAAGATGACATGATGTAGAGGGATAAATTCATCCAATATGATAAAAACCCCATCTTGTTATCCTCGATGGAAACAATACAATACGTGCCTTGCTGCCACTACTATCACTGGGAAAGGACACGGCAAGATTGAACCCAAAGCTAAGCACTTCTCCCATTGCAAGAAAAACAAATCTAGTAGGCCAAACCGAACTGATAATTCAAAGAGACTTGCAAAGATAACGAATCATACATAAAAGAATTCAGAGAAGATTCAAATATTGTTCATAGATAATCTTGATCATAAACACACAATTCATCGGTCTCAACAAACACACCGCAAAAAGAAGATTACATCGAATAGATCTCCACGAGAGAGGGGGAGAACATTGTATTGAGATCCAAAAAGAGAGAAGAAGCCATCTAGCTACTAACTATGTACCCGAAGGTCTTAGGTAAACTACTCACACTTCATCGGAGAGGCTATGGTGATGATGTAGAAGCCCTCCATGGTGGATTCCCCTTCCGGCAGAGCTCCGGAACAGGCCCCAAGATGGGATCTCGTGGATACAGAAAGTTGCTGCAGTGGAATTAGGTTTTTGGCTCCGTGTCGATCGTTTGAAGTGCGAGGTATATATAGGAGGAAGAAGTACGTCGGTGGAGCTTCGTGGGCCCCACGAGGTGGGGGCGCGTGGCGTGGGGCACTACTAGGAAAAGGGCTACTAATGGCGCACCTGTTTTGCCTACTAATGGCACATCACTGGTGCGCCATTAGTATCACGCCACTAAAATTTTTCTAATGGCGCACAACTGAGTGCGCCATTAGTATCTCATATACTAATGGCGCACTGTGCAAAGTGCGCCAAGAGTTTTGCCCAGTGCGCCACTAGTATCAAGCTATACTAATGGCGCACCACACCGTAATGCGCCATTAGTAACAATTTTTTAATTTTTTTCTTAATCTCAGGTCACTATTTCACCTATGAGATATCCAACACATATATATACAACAAGCATCCATATAACAATCATAGCCAACACACAAGTTCCATCATATATACATACATAGCCAACACACAAGTTCCATCATATATACATACATAGCCAACACACAAGTTCCATCGTTACATATTACAAAAGTTTCACATTGTTCATCCAACACCGTTATCCATCAATTCACAAAAGTTTCACATTGATACAAAATAAAAACACAAATGGAAAAGAAGCACTCCATCCATGCAAGCTCCGTGAATTAAATCAAATCTGCAAAATGATAAACAAGAAGTTAGAAGAAGAAAAGAAGAAGACTAGAAGAATACTAGAAGAAGAAGAACACTAGAAGAAGAATAAGAAGAATTTTGAAAAGAAATAAGAATAAGACTATAAGCTTATTATGTAAACTTGATCATTTTGTGCTAACATAAGTTATTTTGGAGCTAACCTATAGGAAACTAAGCATATAAGCTCTAAGTTAGTATATTAGAGCCAACTTAGGTAAAATGAAGCTAACCTATATCATTTTGGAAAAGAAGAAGAATAAGAAAAGACTATAAGCTTATTATGTAAACTTGATCATTTTGTGCTAACATAAGTTATTTTGGAGCTAACCTATAGGAAACTAAGCATATAAGCTCTAAGTTAGCATATTAGAGCCAACTTAGGTAAAATGAAGCTAACCTATAGGAAACTAAGCATATTAGAGATAACATAGGTAACTAAGTATATATATATATATATATATATATATATATATATATATATATATATATATATCATTTTGGAGATCCGCATACCGACAAAGTTAAGTTCTCATGCATTGTTCTTCTCCTTCTCCTTCCTCGGTCGATGCGCCAAGAGCGGCGAGGCGGTGGAGGCAGTGGGATGTAGTCTTCTACCTCAATTGGCGTGGTCATGTCGCTCGGTGTGGGATCGCCGGCGCCACCACCGGTGCGTGGTCATTGTCGAGCACCACCACCATCCCGAGGCCACCTTGAGCACGACCATCACTAGGTCATCCTCAGCCACCTCCATCTCTTGCCCATGGTCAGCCACCACCATCTCTTGCCCATGGTCACCACCACCATCTCTTGCCCTTGGTCAGCCACCACTAGCGCTAGGTCATCCTCACCGATGCCCATCGTCATCCTGCAGCTCCTCATCCCCTCTGCTCCTCTTCTCCCGCACTCCAGTCCGGATCATCCTTCTTGTTGTCTATGTCTGCTGCCAGAATCGCTGCTTGCTTTCGCTTCTGACAGAATCGCTGCTTGCTTCGCTCTGACCATGGTCGCCGCTGCTTTTGCTACAGCCATGGTCGCCGCTTTGCTTTTATTGTAGCCATTGTCATTCTTCTTGCTGCTCCCATTACTGTCCAAATGCAACAATGACCGTTAACAATCGATGTGAGACAAAGCCAAATGTAGAGGAATAAGAAGAAGCGAGCGCATCGGCATCATAATCTTCAGCGTAGCGCATGCGACACATAGTCGCGTTGAACACCTTCATGATGAGCATGGTGGCGTCGTCGGTCGTACGTGAAGAGAAGGAAGTACCCCAGCCGCAGGTCGTAGGCACAGTAGAACTTCTCCCACCCACGAGACAAGTACATGTGGCCCTCCTTGATCACCAACTCCACATCCCACAGCCTGTGAAACCCGCTGCCGACTGTCGCACCTTCACATTATTTGGCGGATCTTCACCCATCAAGATGTTCTTAAAACTGTCGGGCAGCCTCTGCAGTTTGGGACAATGAGTGATGTAGGCAAACAACAGATATCATAATGAGATGGGTGAAGCTAGGGAGATCTCTCATTTTATATACCAGCGTCATGGATGATCTTGAAGTCCCAAGTATGATAGTGAAGAACTCGGAAGCATCCAACTCAGATCTTGGTGTCGCAGAGCGGCGGTGGCTGCTTCCGCCATCTCGATAATTAAGCAGCGAAGAGACCAATTAGTACCCTTACAACGGATCATAAAACATGCATGATAACAGTATTAGTCATAAGTACCTTATATGTCCTATTTTTAGCAAAGTAATGCTAAAATTCATGGAAAATTTCAGCATTACCTTTGCTGAAAATAGGACATATGGAGTACCTAAATTTGCCGGAACGGAAGTTAATCGACATTCCGGCAAACTCAAGGGCCTCTCGGGGTACCTACAACATCATCACAAGTACAGCAGCAGCAGCAGTGAATACATGCATAACAGCAGCAAAACTATATATTTTTATGCAGTAAACAAACGTACACTAAGAGTAGAATGTTATTGCAACAAACATTATTGTGTGACATCGAAAGGCATCACCGCTTAAAGGGAAGGATGACTTAAGTGGCGGATGTATATGATTGCACCACTTGACCTGCACTTCTCTATATTATATGATGTCTTGAAGAACTTGAGCAAAAAAGATAAATAGGAACATATTTCTCACCTTGGAGGTGTTGTTGCTGCCTTGTCGAACTTCACTTCCTTTACCTCCTCGGAAACCTGAAATATGCAGATGTTAGAAAGGTTAATGAACCAACAGATGCCCTAATGGAAGTAATAACAACATGACAGCAAACAACCAACAAACATGATGGGCTTAAGATTAATGAACCAACATCGAAAAAAGGTAGGCCAAATATTCATGTCACTTCCATTAGGGCATCATCTTCCTACAACTACTCATCTTCAGCAAACACATGATACTACTCTGTATCTAATACAACAACATGACACTTGTTACTGTATCTAATGTTCCTACAACTACAACTACTACAACAACATAAAACTACTATGCATCATCTTCCTACTATAATTGCTACTCATCTTTAGAACCAAACACCAAAGCAAAAACAGAACCAAACTACTATAATTTCTACTTAATTTCACTATAATTTATAGTTCCCAAGCTATGCATGCAAATCAAAATACTAACATATCCAAACCTGATGAGCATCTAATAATGCTTATCTTAGTAACAACGATACCAATGACGATGCAAAAGCTTGTATGATCCCACAGGCAATACGATTGAGCAAACTACATAAACTAGAAGGAAGCACAGTTGAGACTGAAAGTCAGATTGTGTCCTCAAATTAACAACCCATTAACTTTCTAGAGACGCACATTGGTCATTGCTGGCCTTTGGTCGCCCATTGACATGATTCACACAAATATGAGGGAAATATATCGTATGTATATGTATATCAATCTATCTAGTGCATGGATGCATGATGATTCATTGACGTGATTCACAACAAATACGGCCATTGGTCGCCCATTGACATGATTCACAACAAATCGTTGGGCCTCCAAGTGACTTTGGCTCAAATAAATACGCTTGAAAAATGTAAGAGAAACACTGTTGGCCTACTACTTGTTCTTGCAATTATGTTCTCCTACAATGTCTTGGAGGCGTTGCACACGGAGGCAAGTTCTATTCTCTCGCAAAGTGATTAATGCAGAGCAGAAGGCATCCTTTAGTGGGATGAGTTCATCCCTTGGCGGGCATGTTTCAGTGCGACCAATGCAGGATGTGTGAGAAATAGTGCTGAAATAGCAAATGTTGAAACTACCACTACCATAGAGTCCCACCGTGATGTCTCCGTGGGAGATTTTCGTGGTATTAATCACAAACCACCAACTTATAACATGCCATAATGATGAAACTAAGACAAAGGACCATGGGAACCAACTCGATATCCGTGGATGAACTAATTATCAAGTTGGCGATTTTTGAATTAAAGATGTAGTTCTTCATTATATGCGTGTGTAGTGTAACTGCTTGTAAGACCTGGATGGTGTCTTTGGAGTGTTATGCTATTCTTGATGTACTACTATTAATATTGTACAAGGTAGTATTATACAACACTGCAGAATAAAATGCCTGTGGTCCATGGTATTTATATGTTCCATGCTATTCTTTGTTGTTCTACAAATAGACAAACTTAGACTATAAAGAGGTAGCAAGGAAAATGATTTTAGCCCACCTCTGATGCAAACAATACTAAAACAGAAAAGTCCCATCTTAGACTATATGTTTCAGTGAACCACTCTGATAATCGACATCAGGTACGGTTGAGCTAAATATGGC
Organism: Aegilops longissima; assembly: GCA_021605205.1. NCBI lineage: Eukaryota > Viridiplantae > Streptophyta > Magnoliopsida > Poales > Poaceae > Aegilops > Aegilops longissima. The sequence continues at coordinate 50,545 of JAHIAM010004842.1, forward strand.
GTCTTTATACCATGACACAGTTTTACATATATCTTCACCATATAAGAAAATAGCATCATCATCTTAGCTTCACAACACAGTTTTACTCGGTTGTTTACTGCTGTTGCTGCGCTGCAGGGCGGAGGAAGGGGCGCCACGGTGGAGAGGGCGAGGCCGAGGCGGCGTGGGGCTTGAGGGCTTGCCTGGTGAGGCCGACGAGTGGTCGCCCCGACGCCTTGGAGCTAGGGTTCGGGAGATGGATGGCGGCGCCGAGGGGACAGGCGGTGGAGAGGGGTAGGGGAGGTCGCGGGAGAAGAGAGGAGGAGGCGGACGGGCGCAGCTTGGGCTGGAGGGGCTGTCTGGAGGCGGGCAGCGGAGGGTTCGCCGGGTGGGCGGCCATGTGGCGGGCCGGCATGTGGCGCGGGCGGGCGGGGGCGCAGGGCGGGTCGGGTAGCAGCGCCAGAGACTGAGGGGGCGTGGGGGTGAGCGGGCGGCGGCGCACGGTTGGGGCGGAGGCGTCTCGAGTGGGGAGGAAGGGAGGAGGAATAAGTTTTTGCCAAAAGTAAAAAATCTGGCGCACTCTGTCTCAAAGGCGCCATTAGTAGTTCTAACTACTAATGGCGACTTTGCCCGGATGCGCCATTAGAATGTTTGAAAAATGAAAAAAAATAGTTTTACTAGTGGCGCACCTTCCGCCTCGGTGCGCCATTAGTGTATTCCACACTAATGGCGATCTCCACCAGAGTGCGCCATTAGTATATAGTAGTGGCGCACCACTTCTCTGGTGCGCTATTAGTGTCAATCCTATCTTTAGCCCTTTTCCTAGTAGTGGGGGGAGGGCGCGCCCCCTACCTCGTGCCCACCTCGAAGCTTCCTTGGCGTAGGGTCCAAGTCTCCTGGGTCATATTTGGTGAGAAAATCACGTTCCCAAAGGTTTCATTCCGTTTGGACTCCGTTTGATATTCCGTTTCTTTGAAACTCTGAAATAGGCAAAAAAAACAGCAATTCTGGGCTGGGCCTCCGGTTAATAGGTTAGTCCCAAAAATAATATAAAAGTGGAAAATAAAGCCCAATATGGTCCAAAACAGTAGATAATATAGCATGGAGCAATCAAAAATTATAGATACGTTGGAGACGTATCAGCGGCCCGTCAAGCAGAAGGTCAGAAAGCAGGCTCTAGAGAGGCAGGAGTTCATCACGGAGGTGATCAGGAAGTTGGAAGTGGCGGGTTTGGTGAGAGGAGTGCTCCATCCGACGTGGTTGGCCAATCCGGTAGTGGTGCGCAAGGCAAATGGGAAGTGGAGGCTGTGTATTGACTACACAGATATCAATAAGGCTTGTCCTAAGGACCCCTTCCCATTGCAACGCATCGACCAGATTGTCGACTCCATGGCCGAGTGTGATCTTCTATCATTCCTCGACGCCTACTCGGGCTACCACCAAATCTTCATGACGAGAGAAGATGAAGAGAAGACAGCGTTCATCACCCCATGTGGTACGTATTGCTTTTTACGGATGCCTTCCGGGTTGAAGAGTGCTGGCTTGATGTTTGTAAGTGCAGTCCAAATTGGTTTTGAACCCCAACTCCATAGAAATATGGAGGCATACATGGATGACATAGTGGTCAAAACCAAGGACGGGGCAACTCTTGTGCAAGATCTGGAAGTGACATTTGCCAACCTACGCAAGATCAACCTTAAGCTGAACCCTGAGAAGTGTCTTCGGCGTTCCGTCCGGCAAGCTTCTCGGATTCTTTGTGTCACAGCGCGGGATCGAGGCAAACCCAGACAAAATCAAGGCTATTGAACAGATTGAGGCGCCCAAGCGGATCAAGGATGTGCATCGGCTCACCGGCTGCGTCGCCGCCATGAGCCGATTCATCTCCAAGTCCGCCGAGCGCGCCCTTCCTTTCTTCAAAATCTTGAAGAAGGCATGCCCGATGGAGTGGACTCCAGAAGCCGAGGCGGCGTTGCAGGATCTGAAGAAGTACCTTTCCTCCACGCCAATACTGGTTGCGCCTAAACCACAAGAACCGTTGCTGCTGTATCTAGCGGCAATGAATCAAGTGGTCAGCGCCGCACTAGTGGCACAGAGGAAGGTCGATGAGGAGGCAGTGGCGACGGCAGAACCAGCGGACGGCGAGCCAAAGATTCCCCCGGCAGGACCTGGTGCCGGCAAGGCAAGGCCCCCGGCAGAGTCTGACGCCATCAGGGCAACGCCCGCACAGTCAAGCGAACTGGTGCAGAAGAAGATGATGCAGCACCCAGTTTACTTTGTCAGCTCCCTCTTGCAGGGGCCAGGTCGAGGTACTCCGGTGTGCAGAAATTGCTCTTCAGCCTCCTTATGGCCTCAAGGAAGCTGCGTCATTACTTCCAAGCCCACGAGATCACTGTCGTCACCCGCCTCCCGCTACAACGGATACTGCGCAACCCAGATGCAACCGGAAGGATTGTGGAATGGGCCTTGGAGTTGTCGAGCTTTGGGTTGAAGTTTGAAAGTACCTCAATAATCCAGAGCAGAATCTTGGCAGAGTTCATTGCGGAATGGACCTCAACACCTGATGAAGAAATCCAATAAACCGCTCTCCCCGGCAAGGAAGCGGACCGCGACTAGATCATGTACTTTGACGGGGCTTTCTCGTTGCAAGGTGCCGGTGCCGGTGTGCTGCTTGTCGCACCCACCAGAGAGCACCTCAAGTACGTGATCCAGATGCACTTTCCCAGGGAGATGTCCACAAACAACACTGCTGAGTACGAGGGGCTGCCTGCCGGTCTCAGGATCGCGGCAGACCTCGGGGTGAAGAAGCTTATCGTCAGGGGTGACTCGCAGCTTGTCGCCAGACAAGTCAACAAGGATTACCAGAGCCCATTGATGGAGGCCTACGTAGATGAAGTGAGGAAGCTGGAGGAGCGCTTTGACGGTATCCAAGCGGAGCACGTTCCCCGAGCGGAGAATGACATCGCCGATTACCTGTCGAAGCGTGCTGCATTCAAGCTACCTATGGAACCAGGTACCTTTTTGCTCCGGTTAACTCAGCCATCTGTCGAACCAACAACGGGGCGGAACAAGCGGAGGAAATCAGGTCCTGGCAAGTACTTTCCCACCGAGCCCCTTGGGGCTGCCGGCAAGGATGCTGCCGTGGACGCTGAGCCTGCCAAAGAGCAACTGGCTCCGGCGAGGCATCAAGCCCTGACCGTGGAGACAGTCGCTCCCATGGCAGAGGAAATGCCTTTGGTTCTTGCTGTCGAGCCCCAGGCTCCGGCGTGGGCACATCATACCGTTTGATTCCTCCAAACAGGGGAACTTCCTAAGGAGCAGGAAGAAGCGGAAAAAGTAGCCCGTTGGTTTGCCCTGTACTAGTTCATCGATGACGTCCTGTACAGGAGAAGGGCGAACGGAGTGAAATTGAAGTGCATCCCCCGGGAGGAAGGACTGGAGCTGTTGGTAGAGATACATGGAGGCATATGTGGCTCCCACATAGGGTCGAGGGCCCTTGCCGGCAAGGCGTTCCGGCAAGGTTTCTTCTGGCCCACCGCCCTCCAGGATGCGACGACACTAGTAACCAAGTGTGAAGCGTGTCAGTTCCATTCAAAGAAGCTTCATCAACCAGCTCAAGCCCTTCAAACGATCCCTCTCTCCTGGCCATTCTCGGTCTGGGGGCTCGACATACTGGGCCCTTTCCCCCATGCTGTCGGGGGCTTTGAGTACTTGTACGTTGCAATCGACAAGTTCACAAAGTGGCCAGAGGTGGAACCAGTGAGGAAGGTGATAGCACAGTCAGCCGTCAAGTTCTTCAAGGGACTAGTCTGTCATTTTCGTGTGCCAAACAGAGTCATCACCGACAACGGCACGCAGTTCACAAGCCACACCTTCATGCAGTACATTCAAGACCTCGGCAACAAGGTCTGTTTTGCTTCCGTGGCACACCCCCGGAGCAAAGGCGAAGCAGAGAGGGCGAATGCTGAAGTGTTGCGAGGCCTGAGAACGAAAACCTTTGACAGGCTGCACAAGAGCGGAAGGTGCTGGATTGATGAGTTGCCAACTGTTCTTTGGTCTATCAGGACGACGCCAAATCGAGCCACCAGTCAGACACCCTTTGCCCTAGTATATGGGGCGGAGGCAGTTCTCCCCACGGAACTCACATACGGGTCACCTCGAGTGCTCGCTTATGATGAGCTTGAGCAAGAGCAGTTGCAGCAAGATGATGCGACGCTCCTTGAGGAAGATCGTCTTCGGGCGGCTGTGAGAGCAGCATGCTACCAGCAAGCCTTGCGCCGCTACCATAGCCGCAAGGTTCATGCCCGGAGCTTTGAGGAAGGCGACCTTGTTCTTCGGTGTGTTCAGTCGGCCAAGAATTCCAACAAGTTGACGCCAAAGTGGGAAGGCCCTTATCGGGTAATACGAGTCACCAGGCCTGGCGCAGTCCGCCTGTAGACCGAAGATGTTGTTCCAGTGTGCAACTCCTGGAACATCAAGCATCTTCGCAAGTTTTACCCATAAGGCTGGCTTGCCGGGCCCCCCGACAAGCCACCTTTTGTACAAGCCTTGCCTGAAGGCATGTAACCCTTTGTACAGAGCCAGGCACAGACCCTGAGCACAAATAAATGAAGCACTGGCACCCTAAGTTATAGCATGCATGCTAGGTCGAGTCTCTTTCTTGGTTAGGGTTGATAGTGCTTAGCCGCGACTAACCCCTAGCCTAGAGGTCGAGTGCGCGTCTCTCTGTTCTTTTTCTGCTCTCCTTTGGTTCGCAGGGCACATGGGCACTTCTGCTGAGCTACTTGGAAGAAAGGGAATGGACCGGCGCCCCGACCCCGGCAAACTAGAGTTGCCGGGGGCTGCAAGTACAAGGATCCAACCGCGGCAAGACAAGGTTGCCGAGGGCTGCAGATCCAGATAAGTCTTTCATCCTCCGTCATGCATTTCGGTACGAAACTGGGACATATGAAACCTCGTCTTACCTCCAGGCTACCGTGCTCCCCCTTTTCCTATACCTAAGGATTATCTCCTGGGTCCGGATTTGGTTGTAGCCGTGGCGGCGAGGAGATAGAACGAGGAGCCTAAGCCCACTTCATCCCTGCCTCCGCCAAGGGCGCGAGAATGGTCGAGCGAAGTGAGGGGGCCGACAAGGCCTGTTGCCGGGCGAAAAATGTTTATCTTAAATAGTAACAAGGATTCGCTCCTTGTCACAGGGTCCACCCACGAACGAAAACCCCGGCAAACATCCCTTTTTCATTAAAAACATCCCACACAGGTATAGTTCATACGAAATGAAAAACATGAGCAAGGGGATTACAAGTTCTAAATTTAGCGAAGGCCCGAAGGCTTACAAACTAAAAAAGAGATAAGATGCCCGTAATCCCTTTCTTGTCCCTCTCCTCAGGAGGCTGGTCAAGAAGGCGAAAGGGGCGCCTAGGCGAGCTACGAGCAGCAGAAAGCACCAAGAGAACACCTCGGTGGCTACCCAAGGGTGGGCCGGTGATGACGGTGCCGGGAAAGGAGCTAGAAGACGAGGCCGCAGGTCGCCGGACACGCGACGAAGGCGTCGGTGTCCGCGTACTCCGAGTTGACGGCCTCGCCGCTCGCCCTCTTCCTCTTCCGTAGCCTCCCGACGCCATCCGCCCAAGGAGACGGCCCCGAGAAGTTCAAGGAGCTGGCCCCTCCCCCAGGCGAAACTCCACCGGCCGGAGGAGCGGCCAGGTGCAGATGCTGCTGCTGCCGCACCCGCCCAGGCGCGGGGCGTCCGATGCCTAGTCGGACCCGTCCCCGTCATCTGCCCCTCTGTCCTCCTCGTCACTTCCGATCGAGGAAGAGCTTCCAGCGTCGGAGTCCCCGTCGGAGGAGCTCTCCACGCAGCACTTCAGGCGAGTTCCAACATCTTCGAAGACCTTGACGGAGAGCAACCCGTCCTCCATTAATTTGAAGTAGAGGACGAGCCCCGCCGTCAGGCTATGGATGCGAGCGAACGTCTTCCACCCACGGTGGAGTTACATGACCCGAGGAGCCGGGAAGTCGACATCGACTCGCGTGCCCCCATTCCCGCAGCCCCTCATGTGCAACCCGAGG
>JAHIAM010004843.1:0-24379 GCA_021605205.1 Aegilops longissima
GGGGACAGTGTCGAGCCCGATTAAGTAGCGAGCGGCGGCGGAGATCGTCGGCCGGGGTGGACATGTCGGTTGCGTCTGAGGAGATTTTTAGGGTTAGGGAAGAATTCATCTGCGAAATTTTTGGGAAGACACATATTTATAGGTAGAGGAGCTAGGAGAGTCCAAATGAGGCGGTTTTCGACCCATGTGATCGTGATCGAGCAACGAGGAACATGGAGGGAGTTAGATGGGTTTTGGGCCACTTTGAAAGGGGTGTTGGGCTGCAACTCAAAGAGGGCTTTTCGCGTTACCGGTTAACCGTTGGAGTATCAACGACCTCCAAATGATCGAAACTTGATGAGCGGTCTACGGTGGTATACCAAGGCCGCTTGACAAACCTCGGTCCATTCAAGACCGTTTAACACCCTTTGCGAAAAAGAGGTAAAAAGGCGCCGGGAGACATAGGAGTGCGGATTGGAAAAGCGGACAACGGGGAAAATGCTTTCGGATGCATGGGGCGAACACGTATGCAAATCGATGCATGATGACATGATATGAAATGCAGATGATGACATGGCAAAGTGCAACACGCAAAGCACATGACATATGTACGGCGAATAAGCTTGGCGATTTGGCACATCGATCCAGGCGTTACAGACTTCTCAGAAGAATTTGTTCCTCCATGCTTAAAGTGCATTGAGCGTGATACGCTAATTCTTCACCTGAATGTTCAAATGCTTCAACTATTACAAATTCTTCACTGCCTCTTGCTATCACTAATTCTCATCAGGGACATTGCTGAATATCCTTGACGATCACGAGTGAAGGAATTGTACATGCGAGGCATGTACAAAAAGCCTCAAAGGGCATCAGGACTCTATGTGATGTGCTTAAGCAGATCCTCAACGGGAACCCTAGGAAAGAGGTATTGCCTTTGAGAGAAACTCAATCTTTGATGGAACATATTGGAAGCTTTAGCGTGTCCCAAAACCTCATGGGTTAACTCTGCAAAGGGACCTCGATTGATCCATCTAACTTATCTGGCTTTACATGCGAATCTCCTCATTCTTACGATGGGTCATTTGACTCAACTATAAACTGTTCAAAAATCAGAATGGTGAAATATTTGCTAGATATGTTGGCACTAGCTGAGCAGTTCCCCTATGAAGAAAATCTGGGTTCCCAAGAATTGCCTTGAAAGTCTTGGTGAATGTCCTCATGACACCACCAGTGAAGAATAGGAACCCCAGATCAAATTCTTCATTATAAACCAAATTCTTCATATGGATCCAAGTCCTCATCGGGACCAAATTCCTCCGTGGATCAAATTCCTCCAAAGGATCAAAGTCCTCATATGACTATCATCGTGCTAACAACTACATTTACATGAGGTGAGAGCTAAGAGCTATGAATATGTACATTATTCTTCAAACCAATATTTTCATAAGTCCTCGAAGAATTTCTACCTTTATTCATATGCTTACCTAACCCCTCTTATGTAAACGAAATGGTTTGGCTTCTATGCCACCATTCTCGTATGGTGCTTGCAGTGATGAACTCTTTGCCACCTTGAGATGTGGGTGGTGAAGAAAAGAACTAATCTCTTCATGCAGGGTCAGGTCTCGGGCGTGCCTTAGCGTCTGAAGAAGAATTTCTTGGGGCACGACAAAATGCACGAAAGGGCCTTGAGCTAATCATGATGAAATGAACTTTCATTCCACCGTCCTCATCTGCTTATCTCATTGATCTTGGTGATGAAATTCATCGATGAACTTGATATCATATTCTTCGATGAAGTATATGAGATAAGTAAGTTAATACTAATTCATCTGGGATGATCAACCCAAAACCCTTGAGTGGGTTCTCGATAGTGGATGTACAAATCCATATTTGGTGACAGAATCTATTGATGGATGCTCCTTATCACCGTCACATAAAACATATCATCTTCTTTGACAAAGGCAAAAGTCAGGAATATTGGGTCTTGGTAAGGTTGCTATCTCTAAGGACATGCACATGGACAAAGTCATGCTTGTTGAGTCCTTAGGATACAACCTCATGTCGATCTCAATGCTTTGTGATCTTGATATTGTTGTTATCTTTGGCAAATGTCGTTGTGTTGTGATTATGGGCTGACAATTCCAAAGTCTTGAAGGCTTTAGGAGAGGAGACTTGTATATTGTTGACTTCTCCACAGGACCACAACCAGCCGTGTCTCTGCAAAAAGCTTCGAAGAGTGAGCTATGGCATCGGCGACTTGGTCACCGGGCATGAGGAATTTGCACGCTTGCGAAGAAGAAGCATGTCATTGGCATTGAGAATGTCAAATTCCTCAAGGATCACTTATCACGAACTGTGAAGCTGGAAAAAAATGACCAAGGCCAAGCATCCGGCGAAGACTATCATGACCACTACTCGTCCCTTGAATTGCTTCACATGGACCTCTTTGGTCCCAATCATTACTCAGCTATGCGTTAATGATGCATCTCTATGGCTTTGTTATTGTTGATGATTACTCTCGTTACACATGGGTACATTGTTACTTACAAAATCAAGTGCGAGGAAGTCTTCAAGCGATTTTCCTCGAGGGCTTCAACTAACTTTGGTGTGAAGATCAAGCACATCGGGGTGACAATGGAACTGAGTTCAAGAATCCGGTCTTGATGACTATCTTGATGAACTTGGTATTACTCATGAGTTATCGCTCCTTATACTCCTCGGCAAAATGGGCGTGCGTGGGCGCCAAGAACAGAACTCTTGTTGAGATGGCTGCACTATACTTGATGAACACAAAGCAGCCTAGTCGTTTAAGTTGAAGCAATCGACACTGCGTGCCACATCATCAACATAGTATATCTTCACAAATTCTTCAAGAAGACGCCTATGAACTCCTCATTGACAAGAAACCTAATGTAAGTTATTTCAAAGTCTTGATTGCTAAATGCTAGATTAGAGATCCTCCTACAACTCTAAATTTGCAAAAGCACATGAAGGTTTTATGCTTGATTACGGAAGAATGCACGCTTTTCTGAAGTCTTCAACATCACTCTACAAGATTGTTGACTTTGTAGATGTGTTGTTCGATGAAACTAATGGCTCGTAAAGAGAGCACTACATACATGTTAGATGAACCAGCACTGAGAATCTATCAGAGTTCAAAACAAGCGAGGATGTCATTCCCTCTTGAAAACTGCTTTGAAGAATTCATTCACATGCATGAGCGTTCATTTGATGCACGAAGATATCTTTGAAGAAAATGGTGCTGAGAAAATGATCAAATTCCTCGGCGACAACCAGCTCATCCTCCGTTGCAAAAGAAGTGCAAGTGGAAGATCATCGATGACATTAAAGCGCCAGGTCCTCTCACACGCTCAAAAGCTTCACATTTATCTAACTTTTGTGGGCACTATGCTTTTGTCTCTATCCACGAGCCCACTAAGGTAGATGAAGCATTTACGGGCGGAGTGGATTCAGGCCATGCAAGAAGAATTACATGGTTCAAGCTCAACAATATCACGGAAGCTGGTCAAGCGTCCAGATCCTGCAAGCATAATATCATTGGCACAAAAGTGGATCTACACGCAACAAGCAGATGGAAATGGTCTTGTGGTGAGGAATAAGGCACGACTAGTAGCTCAAGGCTACACGCAGGTTGAAGGAACTGATTTCGATGAAACTTTTGCACTGTAAGCTAGACTTGGGTCTATTAGCATATTACTAGCCTATGCTAACCATCACAATATCACTTTATATCAAATGGATGTGAAAAGTGCATTCCTCAATGGTAAGCTTGAGGAAGAAGTATATGTTACTCAACCCCAGGTTTGAAGATCCAAGAATCGACAAAGTCTTGAGACTCAATAAGGCCCTCTATGGCCTCAAGCAAGCCCTCGGGTGTGGTATGATACATTGAAGGAATTCTTTGTGAAGAATGGCTTCACACAGTTCCTCAACCTACTCTCTTTACTAAATCTTATGATGGTGAACTATTTGTGTACCAAATATATGTTGATGATATTATATTTGGCTGTCTTGATCAACGTTATAGTGATGAATTTGCCTATATGATGAGTGAAGAATATCAAATGTCTATGATGGGGCGTTGAAATTCTTCTTAGGTCTTCAAATTAAATCAACAACACAATGGCATATTCATATCTCAGGAGAAATACCTCAAAGATGTCACGAAGAAATTGGCATGCAAGATTGCAAAGGTGTCAAAATTCCTATGCCACAAATGGACATCTATGCCTTTGATGAAAATGGTATTGACTTGATCTGGAGGTATACGCTCCATGATTGGTTCTTTATTGTACTTATGTGCATCTAGGCGGATATAATGCTTAGTGCTTCCATGTGCCCGATTTCAAGCTACAAGAGAGGAATCACACCATAAAACTGTGAAGCATATTCTTGATATCTAGCTCACACACCAACACTAGGATTATGGTACCCCAAGGGCTCTACTTTTGATCTCATTGGATATTACGACTCGACTATCTTTGGTGATCGTGTGGACCGTAAGTCAACATCTGGTACTTGTCATTTCCTCGGGCGATCTTTGGTCTCTTGGTCCTCGAAGAAGCGGAACTGCGTATCCTTGTCTCTGCGAAGCTGAATACATTGCTGGCTTTGGCTCGTGTTGTGCTCAATTGCTATGGATGAAGCAAACTCTCAGGACTTCGACATCAGCGTGAAGAATGTGCCTCTCTATTGTGACAATGAGAGTGCCATCAAGATTACTCACAACCAGTTCAGCACTTTCGAAGACAAAGCACATTCAAATTAGTCATCATTTTCTTAACGTGATCATGTGTTGAAGGCGACATCTCCGCCGAACGCGTGAAGGCGAAGAACAAAGCTAGTTGATATCTTCACTAAGCCCTTGGATGAAGAAGAGATTTAGCAAGTTGCGGTGTGAGCTAAATATCTTAGAATCTTCAAGCGTTCTTTGAAAAGGACACACATCCTAACACTTATGCAAAATTGATGACTTAGATGTGCAACACATGAAGAAAGCGTTTTCTTCAATCAATGAAGAATAACACTCTTAGTGTGAAGAAATTGATGAAGAATTTGATTCTCAGAACCCTCGACAATTTATGCGAGGTGTCTGAAATCATCATTCTTATCTGATGAGGCCACGCCACCACCAAAGTTAAAAATCTTCAATTTGAGTTTTTCTCGGTTTTGCAAAATCTTCTTTGTTTCCGTCGTCTCTCTTCATTGGCTATATATATATATATATATATATATATATAGAGTTTATGTCCTCTCTGACATTCACTTATGGCTATTTCTTCAAGTTGCTTTTCTCTAAGTGAATGTGATCGGGACCCTTCCCCTCTATACTATACTCAACCCAATCCATTCACAAATTCTTCATGTCGTTCTATTTGAAACTCGTTCAAAATCTTCTTTGTGTTCTTGTCATTTGAAGAAATTGTGAACGAACTTTAAAAATGATTTTATCAAACTTCGGTTTGCCGCTCAAACCGTTCCGCATCCCGATGCATTATTTTATTCACCCGATCGTTACGATCTCCACTACATAATGCGTGGGTGACACATGTAAATCGTGAAGGGAAATGAGTGGGGGCATGTTGAGTCCCTAAATCTTGGGCGATCCGTTTTCACCGTGTCTATAGATACCCTCTCCCTTCCTCACTTCTTTTACTCGCTCGACATCTCTCTCCCGCTCGAGCTCCTCAAACCCTAAGCGCCATCGCTACTCCATAAATCACCGGTGAGGAAAAGCTTCCTTGCCTCGACCTCGCCATGGGCGTACTACTCGCGCCGACCGCGAAAATCCTCACTCCTCCGCTTGTGCCGTAGCTGTCTTCTCCGCCCAAGTTAGGGCGTGGAAGATCTGAGCAGACGAACTTCCCAACTGTTCTTCTCGGTTAAATACGTGTTCTTCACTTGGGTAAATAAAGACACTTTTATTACTTCGCTTTGATTCTCAAACCTTCTGAAAATCTTCAAAGGTGTTTATTCTTCAAATCTTCACATATGAACACCTCAATCAAAATAGGCTCTTGATTAGTTTCTCTAAGCAATGATTTTCTTCAAGATTCCTCAATTGTGTGGATCCTCGTCTCTGTACAACTCTGGAGCGTAAGACCAAGAGCGCTTAGTGAAATTCTTCAAAACTCATACAGTCAAAATACTCAAAACTTGTTCTTTTGAAAAACCTTACGAAAGCATATGACTCTCTCAAATTCCTACGTAACTATACTCTGTTCACGGTACACATGTCGCTCTTTGAATCACTAGGTTCTCATCAACTTAACTCATTTTACAGCGTTCCTCGAAGAAAACTGCATACTTCTTGAGAGAACTCAATTGTTCAAATTCCTCAACTTAAGAACATGTAATGACGGTAAGAAGCCACGAGAAAGGAGGAAAAGAAACACTGAGTTATGTACTGTGTTTGAAATCACGAGGAAATATATCTTGACTCTTGCTGCGCAGGATGAAGAAAACAAAAATCAGCAAGGTGCGTATTAGAAGATTGAGCGGAGATGAGCGCAGGGGAATGGAGGAATCAGGATATGTAACTCCTAAGTACATGAAGAAATTCGCTCTCAATCCTCCATGCCCAAAACTCCATTGCTTTTTGCCAAGTAGCTGATCCCCAAGCATCAAGCGAGGTGAGACTTTCTGATGAATGGGCTAAGCATAAAGCAAAATTAGCAAAACAAGCCAAGGAGGCGGTGAAGAAATTCAATGAGGATTACGCAGCTCACGCTCACGAGGCCTCGGTCAAACCAGGAAATCCATGCCAAGAAGCCTGCTCATAAGCCAAGTGCTTCACCATACCCTAGCATCCTCACGGCAAGTTCTCGGCCCGGCACCCTCAAAGCAAATTCCTCCCTGCTTTGGTGCTCCACCAAAGTCCTCAACAGCTCATCAAAACCTTCCAGTTCACCGTGCACTGGCTACATGTCAAAAGATGCTGGCTTCTCAATTGCCTCGGCGTTTACGCAAGTTCTCGGCCGACTCCCATTTCTTCATCACAGCCGACTTCATTTGAAGACCAAAGCAACAATTTGGATGAGGTCCTCGGCCTAGCCAAAGAAGAAACATGTTGCATTCGCATGTGCCTTCGATGATGAAGCATCGATGATGAACTTGGAAATCGCCAGAGACGAAATCAGAAATGGCTGCTAGAGCCAAAGGCACATCTGTACCCTTCTCTGCTGTGGATCGAAGAAAGTCCTCGACTATATTGATCGCACAAGGATCCCAATACCCCTATGCGGACTTTCCATCGACACACGGACAAAGTCATATGTTGACTCACTTCATCGGCTGAAGAAAAATTGAAGTTTGAGAAGGCAAGGGGAAATCAAAAAGGCTGTCTGAGAGGAGAAGTTCACGAAGAAAAGCGTTGTCAAAATGACACACGAGGAGCTTCTCAAGGTCCGGACTGAAATTCAAGACCTCGGCCAAAACTTGGATTCCTATTATGCTTTGATTGGCAAGGAGCCAAGGTCAGTTGTGAACTGGCGAAGAAATTCACAAATGTTGCTGCCCGATGCAACATGAAATTCCTCGGTAAAAGCCTCATTAACCGGTGAAAGAACATGCGGCCTGCGATGGCGTTCAACCCTCTTTGATGAAAATGCTAGTTCGGGGTTGATGATCCCATTCCGGCCGGTGAAGAAATTGCCGGGGCACCCACTAGTGAGTGCGCTGAAAAAGCCCGATCAAGGCAAGGCAAGCTGCATGGGTTGTGCTGAAGAAAGCCGAACCAAATCCTCGCTCCTCTGCGCCAACTCCAACTCCAATTCTTCCATCGCCTCGATGTGAAGAAAACCAAAACTACTGGAGCGAGCTGCGATGTGAAAAAGGAAGGCATCGGTTGTGTCAAATTCTTGACTGCGAAGAAAATGAGGCCTATGACCAGCTCATCGAAAATCCAATTGATGCTGTTCAATTTCCTCCATGCCATCAAAGGGCGTTGTTTCCTTTTGGAGAAGACTATGAGATCCCAATCGGATCGATGAAGAACATCGACTACGCTGCTTCGTCGAGCAGATTGATGAAGAAATTGAAGTGGATGCAATCCCTTCAACCCGATCATTCCTCACCTATGCCTCAGTTCACATTTGAAGAGGCTGGTGTTGAGAAAGTGAAGATGAATGTGGATATTGGATGCACCACACGGTGATGAATGATGACTTTGGGAAAGTCGCATCCCAATACTCCTCTCTTCACCCGCTCAACAAATTCCTCAGTCCCCTGCACAAGCAGTCCAAATGGACTCTGAAGAAACTCAACCCACTTGCTCTGTGCATGAAGAATTCCAGCCACTAGTCTGATGAAGCTGCTGCTGCTGATCCAATCCTCGCATATGTTGAGAACAAGAAATTCCTCGACTGAAGAACTGAACTTGCAATTCACGAGGTGGTGATGCAACTCAACGACACCCCTGCCCAAGCCAAAAGAGAATCCGTTGCAAGCAAAAGTTCAAGGCTAAGATTTCTTTGCCGAAACGCGTGTTCTTCCTTGACTATAATCCATATGATTACGCTACGCATTAGGAAGGGCGGTTACGGACGGCCAGCCAACTTCTATTCCTCGGTGCTCTTCAACAAGGATAAAATCTTGATCATGCTCATATTCCTCATGTGGACATGGAGTCGCTGCCGGGCTTTGAGCCAGTCCTCGGTGTTCTTCTGACGGGACTTCTAAATTTCTGCTTGATATGTAGTGGAATGAAGAACTAATTCTTGATTTTATGCAACGCTGCACATCACCGGAGGCAGAGAGCGTGAACTCATGGGTCTTAGGCTGGATGTCTGAAAATACTCACTACAAAGGCACCCGCAAGCTGATTGCCCGTGCCCTACCCTCGATCCTCCACTTGATGGTGCGCGTCGTATCTACAACGAACGAGAACTTTCAAATCACTATATGCAAGTCTTGATGAAACCTTTGAAGCTAAAAGGGCCCCAAGAACCAAATTCCTCATCAAGGAATTATTGTATGTGCCTCGGACTGTCTATCGGATTCGGCGAACAATGAGGTCCTATCAAAGGCCTAGCAGCGAGCGATGAGAGCGAAATCGTTGGCATCATGAAGAATATGCTTTTCAACATCATCCATGGGCGTTCCCGTCAACTTCCATGATTTCTTCTTGAGGACTCTAAAAAACATTGCCATGTCACCATTTAGCTGAAGCCTTATGTGCCTTGGATTATGAGTTCATGGGACAAGGTCTTCACTCAATTACAAAGGCTGATACTTTGAACCCACGCAGCTACTTGCCCCGATTGAAGTCCTCAAAGCGGACATTTACCTCGAGATGATGACAAGGGCAAGGCTCTTTGCTGTGATCGATGAAGGCATTAATCCATTGGATGGACGAGTTTATAAGCAGCATCCTACTCCACCAATGATGACTCGCCACCTTTTGACTCAACCGCCATACCTCGGTCAAGCAAAGTCCTCAAGCTCTCGCACCCGAGGTGATGGCCCGATTGTGAGTTACTCCTCGGTCTTCATCGGAAGGTTGGTAGTAATCATAAATGGGTCAAGCGTCGGTTTGAGTACTTTTCTTCTCAACACACAATGCAGTGAAGAAAACACTACTACCTCCATGAAACCTTCAAACGCACCTGGGCTGTTCTTTCACATATCTCGTGCTGAAGAAGCGGCGTCAATGGGACTCAAGGAAGAATTTGGTGAGTACGCACCTCCTCAGAAGAAATTCAAAGAAGGTCAAAGTTCCTTCCTTGGTGGCCAGCTCCTATTCTTCATCTCATGACTGATGAAAATGAAGACTTGGGCGGCTTTGTGGCTGGTCCTACTTCAACAACCGACTCCAACATTTGGCGCTCCGTCTTCAACTTGAGAATTCTTGGGGCGTTAGTCCTCGATTTCGATCCTTTTGGTCATTCGATGACAAAGGGGAGGGTGAGTTAGTCTTCAAGCGGGTCTAGTTTATTGCCTATATCAGTAATTTATTTTTGTTAAGTTACAACTCTCGTTCTTACGAAACTTTTATTGGATCGAGTTGTAATCTTAAACCCGATGGTGCTTTGATACTTTTGATGCATTATGCTCTTGCACTATGCTCACGATTCTCTTGAGCTTCTTGAAAATCTTCAAAGCGGATCTATTTGAGCTCTGATACTCTTGATCGTTACATGCTTGTTCCTCATAAATGTTATACATGCGTTGCTGAATTACATCAAGCACCATATTTCATCATGCATTTCAAATTCTTCATATTATATGTAAAATCGTGTATGAATTACAAGATATGAGGGAGATCTCCATGATTCAACTCTTCAAATGTGCATTGCCTCAAAGCAAATTCCTCACTATGCATCTTGGGGGAATTCGTCTATATCTTGCAATCAAATTCCTCATTATCGATATTTACACTTCATATGTTTATCCCAGTTGAAAACTTAACCTATATTGTCATCAATCACCAAATGGGGGAGATTGTAAGTGCATCTAGTGCCCTTAGTGATTTTGGTGTATTGAAGACTTATAGGTTAAAAAACTAATCGTTGTGTTGTACTACATGTCTATAAGTATATGAGGAGTTTGATATTTACTGAGAAAATCGACCCTAAAATGAAGTTCTTCAGTGAAGACTTTGATATTACGAAGACTTTACGAAGACTTTGAAAGTGAAAAATTGGTGTGACCTTGAAGACTTGGTATTCATTTGAGGAACATGAAGCGTGAATACTTTTGTTTTTCGTAGTTTCATTTTCTCTTTCTTGAGTCATAGAAACCTTTGTCTTTGTTAAAGGGGTCGAGGAAATACTAAGGAAAAATTTCCATGTGATGCTCAACTCAAAATCCTACACCTACAATCCCTTGAGTGAAGCCTTTGCAAATCTCATATGATTCAGTCAATTTCTTGAGTGTGAGAGCGAAGTTCTTGACGGTATGTTGAGAATTTATTACTGTTGAGGAGTTAAGGAATTCGCCGTGTATGGATTGCCTACAGTGAGGATCATGATAGCCACTGAGGATTTGATATTCAAATTTCCGACCAGTTCTTGTCTTTGGCCTTGACTGTCCCAAAATATCTTATCCACCTAACGGTCATATCATTGAAGGGCATTTATGTCTTATCATGTCGGGCTGCTCCTAGGCTATAAATAGCCGCACCCCTACAACCACTAGCTGGTTGGCTGCTCAGAAGAACTTGACACTTGTCATTTGAGCAACCCATCCTCTAAGGACTTTGAAGCGAAAATCATCAAGTGAGAAAAAACAAAAACCAAACCCCTACAAACCCAAGTGATTGAGCATCACTTGAAGAAATTGATCTGTGTGGATCCGGTAACATTACCTTTGAAGTGTGCTTCTTCCAGACGGTTAGGCGTCATGGTCTAGAAACATCAAGAGGAATTGTGGATCGCCGAGTGACCAAGTCTGTGAAGGTTTGGAAGTCGCTTTGAAGACTTACCCGCAGTGATTGGGCCGAGGTGCATGTGACCTTAGTTCAAGGAGAGAATCGGTGAGGACTTGGTGTCACGAGTTGCATGCTTTCGGCTGTTGGGTGTGGGACTGTGTGTCTCGAGTTTAAATACTCAGCCACTCCAACGGGGCGTACAAGCCCAGAGACAGCAGTTGGAACTAGTCTACCAAATCATTGTCTTCACCAACCTAACTTGGTTCTATTTCCTCAACCCTTTCATTTCCTCATTCTTTGTGTTGAGTGTTTGTTCATATCACGTGTTTGAAGACTTTGGTTGAAGACTTCCTCAATTTCCTCAGTTCAATTTCTTGATCTGTTGTCTTCATCTTGTGTTATCCTGTGATTACGCTTTACGTACTTAGTGATTGTCTTCATTTCATCATGGTGACTATGCATGTATTCTGTTATGCTTACTTACGGTACTTATTCAGCTAGTAGTTCTTAAAAGAATTTCCTCACCGGCAAATTCCTCGGTGAAGAATTCATAAAATAATATTCCGCCCCTCTAGCGATATAGCACTTTTCAGTTCGAATAAGGGACCATGTCGGTATGACACTTCTTAGCGCCCGGGTTTTTGGTGAAGCAATTCCAAATTACAAACTTCCATGGCTCTACCTCCCGCCCCTCCCCTTACCAAAGCCACATTTCCCCTCTTTCCACCTTCCTTTCCAAGTTGAAACCTTCACTCCTTGCTTGCAGCGCCGCGCCTCCTCTTGGTGACCCTCCTTGAGGCTCATCGGCCTTGCCTATCTAGGCGGGTAATCCACAGACCCCATCCTCCTCCTCCTTCCATCCCACATGCCCCTACCCGCGGCGTGGCGCGACACCTTCCACCCAAATCACCGACCCTCCACCAAATAAGCGCTGGCCTAAGCCATGATGCCTGTGATATAGCCGGGACCTCAAGGAGCATTTGGTAGCGGAGAAGCAAATCCACGGCCACCTTGCCCAGCGGATGAGGTCGCGATGGCTGCCATTCATGCCGACCCCCAAATCTTGAAGGAGCACCTTGCCATTTGCTAGCTTCCGTAGTTATGCATGCTTTCGGTTTACCCGTTGCGTGTCTTGCTCCTGCCTTTCCTTCACAAATTCTAGTGAATTGTGCTATCTAATTTACCATGCAATCTGTTGCTCTGAGTGTATATGTTCTATATATGTAGTGTGTGGTGCTCACTTATTAATTGTTTTGTTAATTAGTGGTTGTCTTCATAACTGTTTGGGTTTCAATTATGCAAATGTGATGTTTCAATTCTTGAGGCTGCAATTTTGTATTGTCTTCCATGTGAGAAATAAATTGAATTTATGTTTACAAATTGTGGGTGGATACATTATTGTATACCATGTGAGGAATAAATTGAATTTGGCTGTAGTAAAGTTTGGTTCATTTTAATACATTGTGGAGCGACACCTATGGGATCTGAAGTCCCTACTACAGTTAAGGCGTGGAAGTGCGAGCGGGGCTAGTAGAGCAGCACAAGTTGTTTACCGAGGTTGGGCGCGAGATCATCTAAAACCCTGTCACCTTTGGTGGGTGTATTTACGAAAGAGTTCTTGGCTCTCGAACCCAGCTGTAGTCAGCGTGGGAGTTCGAAAGGGCAAGATCCTTCTCCTGGTCCCCTCGGGCCTCCTTTTATAGGAAAAAGGGGTTGCCTTACGGTTATCGTCTCAAATCGTATCTACTTTTCCAACACTTTTGCCCTTGTTTTGGACTCTAACTTGTATAATTTGAATGGAACTAACGAGGATGGCGTTGTTTTCAACAGAATTGCCATGGTGTTGTTTATGTGCAAAAAACAAAAGTTCTCGGAATGACACGAAACTCCTTTGGATGTCTTACAAAATAAAAAAATCCTCGCCAAAGATGAAGACCATGGGGCCCGCACCCACATCACCGGTGGGCCCCCCCCTAGCGCACCCCACCTCGTGGGCCCCCAGAGACCCTCCGCGCGCTCCAACTCCATATATTGGCTTTGGGAGAAAAAATCAGGCAAGAAGAAATCATCGCGTTTTCACGATGTGGAGCCGCAAGCCCTAATCTCTCTCGGGAGGATGATGCAGAGTCAGATTCGGGCCTCCAGGAGAGGGATTAATCGTCGCCGTCGCCATCATCAACCATCCTCCATCACCAATTTCATGATGCTCCGCCATGCGTGGTAATTCCATCGATGAAACTTGCTGGGCGGTGATGGGTTGGATGAGATTTATCATATGTCGAGTTAGTTTTGTTAGGGTTTGATCCTAGTATCCACTATGTTACGAGATTGATGTTGCTATGACTTTGCTATGCTTAATGCTTGTCACTGAGGGCCGAGTGCCATGATTTCAGATCTGAACCTATTATGTTTTCATGAATATATGTGTTTCTTGATCCTATCTTGCAAGTCTATAGTCACCTATTATGTGTTATGATCAAACAACCAAGTGACAATATAATGGGATAATTCTCGGTGATGACCATAGTTTGAGGAGTTCATGTATTCACTATGTGCTAATGCTTTGTTCGGTTCTCTATTAAAAGGAGGCGTTAATATCCTTACTTTCCAATAGGACCCGCTGCCACGGGAGGTAGGACAAAAGATGTCATGCAAGTTCTTTTCCATAAGCACGTATGTCTATTTGGAATACATGCCTACACTACATTGATGAATTGGAGCTAGTTACTGTGTCACCTATGTTATAACTATTACATGACGAACCACATCAGACATAATTATCCATCAACGATCCGGTGCCTCTGAGCTTTCCATATCTTGGTTTACGCTTATTTACTTTTCGTTTATCTTGTTACAATCACTACAAAATACCAAAAACATTACTTTTTGCTCTTTAGTTTTGTTACCATTACCACCACTATCATATTTTAACTACTAAACACCGGCTGCAGACACTAAGTTTCCAGGTGTGGTTGAATTGACAACTCAGCTGCTAATACTTGAGAATATTCTTTGGCTCCCCTTGTGTCGAATCAACAAATTTGGGTTGAATACTCTACCCTAAAAACTGTTGCGATCCCTTATACTTGTGGGTTATCAAGACCTTTTTTAACGCAGCGCCGTTCTTGCGTGACATAGCTCTATTTTTTGAGTCACTTGGGATTTATATCTGCTGGACACTATGAAGAACTTGAAAGGCGATAAGACAACAATTTATCCCTCAACTACGAGGGGAGGTGAGGAACTGCCATCTAGCTCTGCATGATTCACCTTACATTATGAGTAAGCTTGCGACACCTAAACTTATACGCTATTAGTTCGATATATGGCATGTTATTGATGATGCCATACGCTATGCATGATACTTATGATGAAACTACTTCTATGCTTGATACTCTGCCCCCATGTGAATTTCTAGATGAACAAATTTCTAGAGTCTAGAGAAGAAATTATTGAAACTGAATACAATGATGAAAGTGATGATGAAAATATACCTGCTATTCACGAGGGTTATCTTTTTGATGCGGAATCTTCTAGCATATTTTTGCTTGAGGATAGATACAAACTTAAGAGGCTGTTAGTTAAATGGAGTAAAAATCTCTTAGAGATAGGATGAGACTGACCACCTTTTGCTACTTCACCTATCGTGTTCACGATAAGGATTATGAATTCTCTATCGATCTGATATAATTACCTTGGTTGAATCTGATCCTTTTATGGCTATGAATCTGAAACTGTTGTGGCACATCTTACTAAGTTAAATGATATAGCTGCCTGTTTACTAATGATGAGAGATCGCTACTTTTATATACTCAAAATATTTCATTCTCATTAAAGGGTGATGCTAAGATATGGTTTAATTCTCTTGATCCTGGTTGTGTCGCGTAGTCCCTAGGATATGATTTATTACTTCTCTACTAAATATTTCCTGCTCATAAGAAACAAGCTGCTTTGAGGATATATATAATTTTGTGCAAATTGAAGAAAAGAGTCTCCCACAAGCTTGGGGAGGCTTCTCAAGATATAATGCTTTGCGATCATCTTCTTAAGAAACCTGAAATACTTGATATCTTTTATAATGGACTAATTGATGCTTCTGAGAGATTACGGATAGTTGTCTTTGGTTCTCTTTTAGGGAAGAACACGGATGAAGCTGAAATTTTATTGAATAATGTGTTGACAAATGAAAATAATTGGGCACATCTGAGCCACTTCTGAGCCAGCTCACAGGCCAATTCTTGAGTCTATTCCTAAACCAACTCCGAAGAAGAGGTGTTCTATTTCTCAGTCGAAGATATGCAAGAGGCAAAGAAATCTATGAAAGAAAAAAGTATTAAAAAAGCTGAAGATGTTAAGAATTTACCTCCTATTGAAGAAATACATGGTCTTAATTTATCGCTTTGTTGAAGAAGTGTATGATCTCAATTCTTTATTCCTTTGAAGAACCTCCAGATCCGATATCCGACACACGGTAGTAAAGGTAAATTTTCTCTACATATATGATAAAGCTGAAGTCCCTCCTACTAAAATTGCTAGTCGATGCTTGGATGAGTTTGATAACTTTATGTTTAATCAAGATGACTTTAATGCTTATTTTGGTAGACAATTAAAACAGAATACCTATATGATTAAGCGCTTGAGTGATTATATGGCTAATATTAGAGTGAACTTAAACTTGTTAGCAAACGTGCTTCTATGGTTTACCACTCAAGTAGAACAAGTACTTAAAGCTCGGAAAAAGTGCTTGATGAAATGAATAGTAAGAAAAATGATTATCTTTGTTAAGTGGCTGCTAGAACTGGTAGAATGACTCAAGGAACCTTTGTATCCTAAAGGCCACCCTAAGAGAATCGAGGAAGATTCTCGGAGAAATAATATTGATGTACCTAGTTCTTCTAAAAGGAAGAAAAGAAAAATGATAGAACTGTGCAAAGTTCTAGCAGAACCTGATTTGTGAATCACGATAATCCAAATGATATCTCTATGTATGATCTGAAACACAATCGGTAATGAACATGAACCTAGTAAAAAATGATAATGATGATGTTCATGATGATGCTCAACCTAGTAATGATAATGATGTAGAAGTTGAACTGCTGTTGATCTTGATAACCCACAATCAAAGAATCAACGTTATGATAAAGAGACTTCGTTGCTAGGAAACATGGTAAGAAAGGGAACCATGGGTTGAAACCCATACCTTTTCTCCCAAACCATCCAAGAAAAAGGATGATGAGGATTTTGGCGCTTTCTTTGAAATGATTAGACCCATCTTTTTGCGTTATCGATTGGTGATATGCTCAAAATGAATCCTTATGCTAAATATATGAAAGATATTGTTACAAATAAAGAAAAGATGCGGAAGCTGAAATTTCCACCATGCTTGCTAATTATACTTTTAAGGGTGGAATACCAAAAGAAACTTGGAGATCGGGGTACCTACTATACCATGCTCCATTAAGAGAATTGTGTTAAAACTGCCTTATGTGATCTTGGAGCGGTGTTAGTGTTATGCCTCTCTCTTTATATCGTAGACTTGACTTGAATAAGTTGACACCTACTGAAATATCTTTGCAAATGGCTGAAAATCAAGCTGCTATACTGTCGGTATTTGTGAGGATGTGCACTGTTGTGGTAGCAAGCGTTACTATTTTAACGGACTTTGTTATTCTTCATATTCGAGGATGTTAGTATGTCTATCATTCTTGGAAGACCTTTCCTTAACACTGCAGGGGCTGTTATTGATTGCAACAAAGGCAATGTCACTTTTCATGTTAATGGTAATGAGCATCGATACACTTTCGAGAAACAACCTCAAGTTCATAGTATCAACTCTATTGGAAAATTCCATCGATTATATTTGGAGGTTCTGAATTTCCTATCCCGTGTCGGGAAGAAATATGATATACTTATTATTGGGATGTCCATATCCAGCGTTGAGGTAACATAGTGTTATTGAAATTTCTCGGTTCCATGTTAATCGAGAATGAGTTTGTTAACAAGACTTGATCAACCTTGTTAGTGGATTCCTTTTGATGAGCATGAGATGGACTTTGTTAGGGCATATTTTGATGAGCACGAGGGTGGAGGCGTGCCTGTTGGAAATATGCCCTAGAGGCAATAATAAAATGGATATTATTATATTTCTTTGTTCATGATAATTATGCATTATTCATGCTATAATTGTGTTATCGAGGAAATCGTAATACTGCGTGTGAATACATAGACCTAGCGTGTCCTAGTAAGCCTCTAGTTGACTAGCTCGTTGATCAACAGATAGTCATGGTTTCCTAACTATGGACATTGGATGTCATTGATAACGGGATCACATCATTGGGAGAATGATGTGATGGACAAGACAATCCTAGGCATAGCTCAAAGATCGTGTAGTTCGTTTAGCTAGAGCTTTTCCAAATGTCAAGTATCATTTCCTTAGACCATGAGTTGTGCAACTCCGGATACCGTAGGAGTACTTTGGGTGTGCCAAGCGTCTGGCATATTTGGGTGACTATAAAGGTACACTACGGGTATCTCAGAAAGTTATGCATTGGGTTGGAGCGAATCGAGGCTAGGATTTGTCACTCCGTATGATGAGAGAGGTATCTGGGCCCCTTTCGGTAATGCATCATCATAATGAGCTCAATGTGACCAAGTGTCTGGTCATGGGATCATGCATTCAGATGCGAGTAAAGTGACTTGCGATGCTTGAGATTAAGCGGTATTGGGATACAAGCGGTGATCGAGTCTCGGGCAAATGCTTGTCTGGATTGACAAAAGGAATTGTTATCTGGGGTTAGCTTGAATACTTTCGACATCGTGGTTCATCCGATGAGATCATCGAGGAGCATGTAGGAGCCAACATGGGTATCAGATCGGCTGTTGGTTAAGCGGAAGTGTCTCGGTCATGTCGCATGTCTCGAACCGTGAATCTACACACTAAGGTTAATGGCCTTCTAGGTTTGTATAGATATGAGTATGCAGTAACCCAAAGTTGTTGAGTCGGATGAGATCCGGACATCACGAGGAGTTCGGAATGGTCGGAGGTAAAATTATATAGGAAGTCAGGTTTTGACCATCGGGAAAGTTTGAAGGTCACGGTGTTATCAGGACCACGAGAAGGGTCAGGGTCCACCGAGTGGGGCCACCTATCCGGAGGGACCCATGAAATTTGAAGTGGGAGGGAACCAGCCCCTGTGGTGGGCTGGTGCGCCCGCCCCCTTAGGCGCCCTGCGCCTAGGGTTGGGAAACCCTACGGGTGGGGTGCCTCCACGGCTTGGGGAGCGCCGCCCCCTTGGAATCGCATCTCCGGGCGGCGCCCGGCCCCAGAGGGGCCTATATAAGAGGGGGGAGGGAGGCAGCCGCACCACCATGCTCTTGGCGCCTCCCTCTCCTTGCTACACCTCTCCCTCTCATGGCGCTTGGCGAAGCCATGCAGAGATAATTATTGCATCCACCACCACGCCCGTCGTGCTGCTGGATCTTCATGAACCTCTCCTTCCCCTTGCTGGATCAAGAAGGAGGCGTCTTCCCAACCATACGTGTGTTGAGCGGAGGTGTTTTCCGTTCAGCACTAGGATCATGGTGATTTGAATCACGGCAATGCGACTCCCTCAACCCCGTTCTCTTGAGCGCTTCCGCTCGATCTACAAGGATATGTAGATGCACTCCTCCCCTCGTTGCTAGATGAACTCATAGATTGATCTTGGTGAAACCGTAGAAAATTTTATTTTCTGCAGCGGTCCCCTAACAGTGGCATCATGAGCTAGGTCTGTCGTAGTTCTATTTGCGAGTGAAAACAAACTTGTTGTGGGCATAGATGTTGTCAACTTTCTTGCCACTACTAGTCTTATTTTGCTTCAAGCTGGTATTGTGGGATGAAGCGGCCGGACCGACCTTACACGTGCGCTTCGTGTGAGGCAGGTTCCACCGAAGTGACATGCACTAGTTGCATAAGGTGGCTAGCGGGTGTCTGTCTCTCCCACTTTAGTTGGAGCGGATTAGATGAAAAGGGTCCTTATGAATGGTAAATAGAAGTTGACAAATCACGTTGTGACTTTTACGTAGGTAAGAAAACGTTCTTGCTAGAACCCTATTGCAGCCACGTAAAACATGCAACAACAATTAGAGGATGTCTAACTTGTTTTTGCAGCATGTGATTGTGATGTGATATGGCCAAAAGTTGTGATGAATGATGAATGATATATATGTGATGTATGAAATCATGTTCTTGTAATAGGAATCACGACTTGAATGTCGATGAGTATGACAACCGGCAGGAGCCATAAGAGTTGTCTTAATTATTGTATGACCTGCATGTCATTGATTCAACGCCATGTAATTACTTTGCTTTATTGCTAAACCGTTAGCCATAGTAGTAGAAGTAATAGTTGGCGAGCAACCCCATGGAACACGATGATGGAATCATGATGATGGAGATCATGGTGTCATGCGGTGAAGAAGATGATCATGGAGCCCGAAGATGGAGATCAAAGGAGCTATATGATATTGGCCATATCATGTCACTATTTGATTGCATGTGATGTTTATCATGTTTTTCATCTTGTTTACTTAGAGCGACGGTAGTAAATAAGATGATCCTCATAATAATTTCAAGAAAGTGTTCCCCCTAACGTAAGCCATTGCGAAAGTTCATTGTTTCAAAGCACCACGTGATGATGCGGTGTGATGGATTCTAACGTTCACATACTAGCGGGTGTAAGACAGATTTACATGCATAAACACTTAGGTTAACTTGGCGAGCCTAGCATATAGGTCATGGCCTCGGAACACAAGAGACCAAAAGGTCGAACATGAGTCGTATGGAAGATCGATCAACATGGAGATGTTCACCGATGATGACTAGTCCGTCTCCGTGATGATCGGACCCGGCCTAGTCGACTGGATCATGTATCACTTAGATGACTAGAGGGATGTCTAATATGGTGGGAGTTCATTAAATAATTTGATTAGATGAACTTAATTATCATGAACTTAGTCTAAAACCTTTGCAAATATGTCTTGTAGATCAAATGGCCAGCGCTCATGTCCACCTCAACTAGCAGCGTTCCTAGAAAACCAAAAGCTGAAAGATGATGGCAACAACTATATGGACTGGGTCGAACACGAGGATCTTCCTCATAGCTGCAAGAAAGATTAGGTCCTAGAAGCACCACTAGGTGAAGCTCCCATCCAGAAGAACCAAGGCGTTGTGAGCAGCTTGGCGAGTCTCGTCTTGATGATTACTCCCTCGTTCAGTGCGGCATGCTTTACAATTTAGAACAAGGGCTCCAAAAGCGTTTTGAGCAACACGCGAGCATATGAGATGTTTGAAGAGCTGAAAATGGTTTTCCAAGCTCATGCCGGGTCGAGAGATATGAAGTCTCCGACAAGTTCTTGAGTTGTAAGATGGAGTAAAATAGTTACATCGGTGAGCACATACTCAAAATATGCAGGTTGCACAACAGCTTGACTCAGTTGGGAGTTAATCTCCCGGATGGCCGATCATTGATGAAATCCTCGATCGCTTCCGAGCTACAAGAGCTTTGTGATGAACTTCAATATGGGGATGGAAAAAGACCATTCACGAGGTATATTCAATGCTGAAATCAGCGGTAGAAATCAGAAGGAACATCAAGTGTTGATGGTGAATAAAACCACTAAGTTCAAGAAAGGCAAGGGTAAGAAGAACTTCAAGAAGGGCGGCAAGGAGTTGCCGTGCCGATAACCGATTCTTGGAAGAAGTCAAAGAATGGACCCAAGCACGAGGCTGAGTGCTTTTATTGCAAGGAAGCAGAACACTTGAAGCGGGCTGGCCCAAATACTTAGCGGACAAGAAGGCGGCAACACTAAAGGTATATGTGATATACATGTAATTGATGTGTACCTTACCGATTACTCGTAGTAGCTCCTAGGTATTTGATACTGGTGTTGTTGCTCATATTTGTAACTCAGCGAGGAGCTGCGGAATAGCGAGAGCTGGTGAAGGGCGAGGAGTGACGATCTGGCGTCGGGAAATGGTTCAAAGGTCGATGTGATGCGCCGTCGTCGCTACCTCTACATTTACCTAGGGATTAGTTCTAAACCTCAATGATTGTTATTTAGTGCCAGCTTTGAGCATGAACATTGTATCGGATCTCGTTTAATCTGAGATGGCTACATCATTAAATCCAAGAATAATGGTTGTTCTATTTATATGAGAGATATGTTTTATGGTCATGTCCCGATGGTCAATGGTTTATTCTTAATGAATCACGAGCGTGATGTTACACATATTCATAGTGTGAATACCAAAAGATGTAAAGTTGATAACGATAGTCCCACATACTTGTGGCACTTCCGCCTGGTCACATTGGTGTCAAGCGCGCATGAAAACTCCATCTTGATGGACTTTTAGAGTCTCGATTATGAATCATTTGACACATGCGAACCATGCCTCATGGGCAAAATGACCAAGACTCCATTCTCGGAACAATGGGCGAGCAACCAACTTATTGGAAATCATACATCTTGATGTAATGCGATCCAATGGCGTTGAGGCTCACGGAGGATATCATTATGTTCTCACTCTCATGTGACTTGAGTAGATATGGGTATGTCTACTTGATGAAACACAAGTCTAAGACCTTTGAAAAGTTCAAGGAGTTTCAGAATGAGGTAGAGAATCAAGCGTGACCAAAAAATAAAGTTCTTCTGATCAGATCGTGGAGGAGAATATTTAGAGTCACGAATTTGGTTAGCATTTAAGGAAATGTGGAATCGTTTCACAACTCACACACTTTGGAACACCTCGGTAACAGCGTGTGTCGAGCGTCGTAATCGCACTTTATTGGATATGGTGCGATCTATGATATCTCTTCTGATTTACACGCTATCATTTTGGGGATCGCTCTAGAGACAACTACATTCACTTTAAATAGGGCATCGTCTAAATCCGTTCGAGACGACACGTATGGATTATGGTTTGGGAAGAAACCTAAGCTATGCGTTTCTAAAAGTTTAGGGATCACGATGCTTATGTCAAGAAACTTCAACTTGAAAAGCTTCGAACCCAAGTCGGAAAAATGCGTCTTCATAGGATACCCTAAGGAAACCATTGGGTATACCTTCTACCTCGAGATCCGAAGGCAAGATCTTTGTTGCCAAGCGGGTCCTTACGGAGAAAGAGTTTCTCTCGAGAAAGTAAGTGGGAGGAAAGTAGAACTTGATGAAGTACTACCTCTTGAACGGTGAGTGGCTGCTTTCGGGAAGATGTTCATGTGGTGCAGCACCAAGTGAAGAGGAAGTTAATGATGATGATCAAGGTACTTGGATCAAGTTACTCTTGAACTCACGTGGGTCCACGAGGACACGTTCCACACAGTGGTATGGCAACCCGATCACGGAAACCATGTTGTTAGACAACGGTGAACCTTCGAACTATGAAGAAGCGATGGCGGGCCCAGATTCCAACAAATGGCTTGAAGCCATGCAATCCGAGATAGGATCCATGTATGAAAACTAAGTATGGACTTTGACAAACTTGCACGATGATGGTCGGCGATAGAAAATAAATGGATCTTTAAGAAGAAGGCGATGGCGGATGGTAATGTTACCATCTATAAAGCTCGACTTGTCGCTAAGGGTTATCGACAAGTTCAAGGGGTTGACTACGATAAGACATTCTCTCCGTGGCGAAGCTAAAGTCCGTCCGAATCATGTTAGCAATTGCGCATACTATGATTATGAGATATGGCAAATGGGCGTCAAAGCGGCATTCCTTAACAGCCATCTTAAGGAAGAAGCTGTATATGATGCATCCGGAAGGTTTTATGCGACCACGAAATTCTAACAAGTTATGCAAGCTCAGAGGATCCATTTATGGGCTGGTGCAAGCATCTCGAAGTTGGAACATTACGCTTTGATGAGATGATCAAAGCATTTGGGTTTATGCAGACTTATGGAGAAGCCTGCGTTTACAAGAAAGTGAGTGGGAGCTCTGTATCATTTCTCATATTATATGTAGATGACATACTTTTGATGGGAAATGATATAGAACTTTTGGACAACATTAAGGCCTACTTGAATAAGTGTTTTTCAATGAAGGACCTTGGAGAAGCTGCTTACATATTAGGCATCAAGATCTATAGGGATAGATTAAGGCGCCTCATGGGTCTTTCACAAAGCACATACCTTGATAAGATATTGAAGAAGTTCAATATGGATCAGTCCAAGAAAGGGTTCTTGCCTGTGTTGCAAGGTGTGAGATTGAGCTCGGTTCAATGCCGACCACGGCAGGAGATAAAGAAGAGATGAGTGTCATCCCTATGCCTCAGCCATAGGATCTATTATGTATGCCATCTTGTGTACCGGACCTGATGTAAACCTTGCCGTAAGTTTGGTAGGAAGGTACCAAAGTAATCCAAGCAAGGAACAACTGGACAGCGGTCAAGAATATCTGAAGTACACGAAAAGGACTAAGGATATGTTTCTAAATCTATGGAGGTGATGAAAGGCTAAATGCGTAAGGGTTACGTCGGCGCTAAGCTTCGACACATATCTGGATGACTCTAAGTCACAAACCCGGATACATGTATATTTTGAATGGTGGGGCAGATGGCTGGTGCGATTGCAAGCAAAGCGTCGTGGCGGGATCTACATGTGAAGCGAGTACATGGCAGCCTCGGAGGCAGCGCATGAAGCAATCTGGGTGAAGGAGTTCATCACCGACCTAAGAGTCATACCCAATGCGTCGGGGCGATCAAACTCTTATGTGACAACAGGAGCTATTGCACTTGCCAAGGGGCAGGTTTCACAGAAGACCCGAGCACATCAAGCGTCGCTTCAACTCCATTCATGAAAATGTTCAAGATGGAGACATATATATTTGTAAAAGTGCATACGGACCTGAATATAGCAGATCCGTTGACTAAACCTCTCCCTAGAGCAAAACATGATCAACACCAGAATTCCATGGGTGTTCGATTCATCACAATGTAACTAGATTACTGAACTCTAGTGCAAGTGGGAGACTGT
>JAHIAM010004844.1:0-20777 GCA_021605205.1 Aegilops longissima
TCCATGATCCCATATCATCACATAGCCTAAACCATGTCAATGCCTTTCCTTGAAAGATAAAGGGAAGACCTTCTTATTGATAACATCCTCGGCATACCGCAACCTTAAATAATCCACAAACTTCATCCACATAGATTAAGTGCAAATCGGGTGTAATGTTCCATCACATGTGAAAGGATTAGCTAGCAGTTTTCTATCATACCCAAAGGAAATTCAAAGTAAACATTTTCAATAGGTTCATTAGGTTGAGGAGCAACTCTTTGTTTCTCTGGTCGGGGTGAAGATACCCCAACAAGCCCTCAAAGGATTACTTTCCATAGTAACAAGTAAAAGTAAATTTCAGCACACTATATAAAATTTTCCTTACCAAAGGCGCTTCACTCCCTGGCAACGGTGCCAGAAAAGAGTCTTGATGACCCACAAGTATAGGGGATCCATCGTAGTCCTTTTGATAAGTAAGAGTGTCGAACCCAACGAGGAGCGTAAGGAAATGACAAGCGGTTTTCAAGAAGGTATTCTCTGCAAGCACCGAATTTATCGGTAACAGATAGTTTTGTGATAAGGTAGTTTGTAAAGGTAACAAGTAATAAAAGTAAACAAGGTGCAGCAAGGTGGCCCAGTCCTTTTTGTAGAAAATTAAAAGCCTGGACAAACTCTTATATAAAGGAAAACGCTCCCGAGGACACATGGGAATTATCGCTGTTAGTTTGCATCACGCTCATATGATTCATGTCACATTTCATAATTTGATGTGGGTGGACCGGTGCTTGGGTACTGCCCTTCCTTGGACAAGCATCCCACTTATGATTAACCCTATTGCAAGCATCCGCAACTACAAAAGAAGTATTAAGGTAAACCTAACCATAGCATGAAACATGTGGATCCAAATCAGCCCTTACGAAGCAACGATAAACTAGGGTTTAAGCTTCTGTCACTCTAGCAACCCATCATCTACTTATAACTTCCCAATGCCTTCCCTAGGCCCAAATAATGGTGAAGTGTCATGTAGTCGATGTTCACATAACACCACTAGAGGAAAGACAACATACATCTCATCAAAATATCGAATCTAATACCAAATTCACATGACTATCGACACGTCCATTTTGCATCATGCTTTTATATCGATATTTATTGCATTATGTGCTGTTATTACACGTTATGTCACAATACTTATGTCTATTCTCTCTTATTTTACAATATTTACATGAGAAGGAGAATGCCGATACTGGAATTCAAGTGAAAAGGAGCAAATATTAGAGACCTATTCTCACACAGCTCCAAAAGTCCTCAAACTTCACGTAAGTCGTTTTGGAATTAATAAAAAATATTGAGCGAAGAAAATACGAGAGGGGCCCACACCATGGCCACGAGGGTGGGCGCGCGCCTCACCCCGGGCGCCCGCCTCAGGCCCCTAGCAGGCCTCCGTGTCCATCTTCTGCTATATGAGGTCTTTACCCCGAAAAAATCATAAGCAAGCTGAAGAAACTCCGCCGCCACGAGGCGGAACCATCTAGGGCTCCGCAGAGCTGTTCGCTGGGAAACTTCCTCCGTGAGGGGAAAATCATCGCCATCATCATCACCAATGATCCTCTCTTCAGGAGGGGTCAATCTCCATCAACATCTTCACCAAAGACCATCTCCTCCGTAACCCTAGTTCATCTTCTTGTATCCAATCTTTGTCCTAAAGCCTCAGATTGGTACCTGTGGGTTGCTATAGTGTTGATTACTCCTTGTAGTTGATGCTAGTTGGTTTATTTGGTGGAATATCATATATTCAGATCCTTTATGCACATTAATACCCCTCTGATTATGAACATGAATATGGTTTGTGAGTAGTTACGTTTGTTCCTGAGGACATGGGAGAAGTCTTGCTATAAGTAGTCATGTGAATTTGGTATTCGTTTGATATTTTGATGAGATGTATGTTGCCTTTCCTCTAGTGGTGTTATGTGAACGTCGACTACATGACACTTCACCCTTATTTGGGCCTAGGGGAAGGCATTGGGAAGTAATAAGTAGATGATGGGTTGCTAGAGTGACAGAAGCTAAACCCTAGTTTATGTGTTGCTTCGTAAGGGGCTGATTTGGATCCACATGTTTCATGCTATGGTTAGGTTTACCTTAATACTTCTTTTGTAGTTGCGGATGCTTGTAATAGGGGTTAATCATAAGTGGGATGCTTGTCCAAGGAAGGGCAGTACCCAAGCACCGGTCCACCCACACATCAAATTATGAAAGTAACGAACGCGAATCATATGAGCGTGATGAAAACTAGCTTGACGATAATTCCCATGTGTCCTCGGGAGCGTTTTCCTTTATATAAGAGTTTGTCCAGGCTTTTCCTTTTCTAAAAAAAGGATTGGGCCAACTTGCTGCACCTTGTTTACTTTTATTACTTGTTACCCATTACAAACTACATTATCACAAAACTATCTGTTACCGATAAATTCAGTGCTTGCAGAGAATACCTTACTGAAAACCGCTTGTCATTTCCTTCTACTCCTCGTTGGGTTCAACACTCTTACTTAATAAAAGGACTATGATGGATCCCCTATACTTGTGGGTCATCAAGACTCCTTTCTGGCGCCGCTGTCGGGAGTGAAGCGCTTTGATAGGTGGAATTTGCTAAGGAAAAATTTATATAGTGTGCTGAAATTTCATCATCACTTGTTACTATGGAATATAATCCTTTGAGGCACTTGTTCGGGGTATCTTCACCCTAACCAGTAGATCAAAGAGTTGCTCCTCAACCTACTGAACCTACTGAAAATGTTTACTTTGAAATTCCTTCGGGTATGATAGAGAAACTGCTAGCTAATCCTTTTGCAGGAGATGGAACATTGCATCCCGATTTACACTTAATCTATGTGGATGAAGTTTGTGGATTATTTAAGCTTGCAGGTATGCCCGAGGATGTTATCAAGAAGAAGTCTTCCTTTATATTTTAAGGTAGATGCATTGACATGGTTTAGGCTATGTGATGATATGGGATCATGGAACTACAACCGATTGAAATTGGAATTTCATCAGAAGTTTTATCCTATGCATCTTGTTCATCGTGATCGTAATTATATATATAATTTTTGGCCTCGCAAAGGAGAAAGAATAGCTCAAGCTTGGGGGAGGCTTAAGTCAATGTTATATTCATGCCCCAATCATGAGCTCTCAAGAAAAATGATTATTCAAAATTTTATGCTCGGCTTTCTCTCAATAATCGCTCCATGCTCGATACTTCTTGTACTGGCTCTTTTATGATGAATACTATTGAATTCAGATGGGATTTATTGGAGAGAATTAAATGCAACTCTGAAGATTGGGATCTCGACGAAGGTAAGGAGTTAGGTATAACACCTAAGTTTGATTGTGTTAAATCTTTTATGGATACCGATGTTTTCCGTTAATTTAGCACTAAATATGGACTTGACTCTGAGATGGTAGCTTATTTCTGTGAATCCTTTGCTACTCATGTTGACCTCCCTAAGGAGAAGTGTTTTAAATATAATCCTCCCATTGAAGTAAAAGTAGTTGTACCTATAAAAGTTGAGGAAAAGACTATCACTTATAATGATCCTGTTGTTCCTACTACTTATATTGAGAAACCACCTTTCCCTGTTAGAATAAAGGATCATGCTAAAGCTTCCACTGTGGTCAGCAAAAGCAATATTAAGACACCCAAACCCCCTGAGCAAATTAATGTTGAACCTAGTATTGCTATGGTTAAAGATCTCTTGGCTGATAATATTGATGGGCATGTCATTTACTTCTGTGAAGAAGCTGCTAGAATTGCTAGACCGGATACTAAAAATAAACATAGACCTGTGGTAGGCATGCCTGCTATATCTGTTAAAATAGGAGATCATTGTTATCATGGTTTGTGTGATATGGGTGCTAGTGTGAGTGCAATACCTTACACTATATATACAGAAATTATGCATGATATTGCACCTGCTAAGATAGAAGAAATTGATGTTACGATTAAGCTTGCCAATAGAGATACTATTTCACCAGCTTGAGATTGTTAGAGATGTTGAAGTCTTGTGTGGGAAAGTTAAATATCCTGCTGATTTTCTTGTTCTTGATTCCCACAAGATAAATTTTTCCTCATTATATTTGGTAGACCCTTCTTGAATACTGTTAATACTAGGATAGACTGCAAAAAGATGTTGTTACTATTGGTTTGGATGATATGTCTCATGAGTTTAATTTTGCTAAATTTTGTAGACTACCCCGTGATGAGGAATTGCCTAGTAAAGATGAAATTATTGGTCTAGCTTCTATTGTCGTGCCTCCTAATGATCCTTTAGAACAATATTTTCTGGACCATGAAAATGATATGTTTATGAATGAAAGAAGAGAAATAGATGAAGTATTCTTTAAACAGGGACCTATTTTGAAACACAATTTTCCTGTTGAAATCCTAGGGGATCCTCCTCCACCCAAGGGAGATCTCGTGTTTGAGCTTAAACCATTGCCTGATACTCTTAAATATGCTTATCTTGATGAGAAAAAGATATAGCCTGTTATTATTAGTGCTAACCTTTCGGAGCATGAAGAAAATAAATTATTGAAAACTCTGAAGAAGCACCTGCTACTATTGGATATACTCTTGATGATCTTAAGGGCATTAGTCCCACTCTATGCCAAAGACAAAATTTAATTGGAGAAAGACGCTAAACCGGTTGTTGATAACCAACGATGGTTAAATCCTAAGATGAAAGAAGTGGTAAGAAAAGAAATACTAAAGCTTCTGGAGGCAGGTATAATTTATCCCATTGCTGATAGTTAGTGGGTAAGTCCTGTCCATTCTGTCCCTAAGAAGGGAAGTATTACCGTTGTTCCTAATGATAAAGATGAATTGACCCCACAAAGAATTGTTACAGGTTATAGAATGGTAATTGATTTCGCAAATTAAATAAAGCTACTAAAAGGATCATTACCCTTTACCTTTATTGATCAAATGCTAGAAAGATTATCCAAACATACACATTTTTGCTTTCTAGATGGTTATTCCGGTTTCTCTCAAATACCTATGTCAAAAGAGGATCAAGAAAAGACCACTTTTACTTGCCCTTTTGGTACCTTTGCTTATAGACGTATTCCTTTTGGTTTATGCAATGCACCTGCTACCTTTTAAAGATGCATGATGGCTATATTCTCTGATTTTTGTGAAAAGATTGTTGAGGTTTTCATGGATGATTTCTCCATTTATGGAACTTATTTTGATGATTGCTTGAGCAATCTTGATCGAGTTGTGCAGAGCTGTGAAGAAACTAACCTTGTCTTGAATTGGGAGAAGTGCCACTTTATGGTTAATGAAGGTATTGTCTTGGGACATAAATATTCTGAAAGAGGTATTGAAGTTGATAAAGCTAAGGTTGATGTTATTGAAAAGATGCCATGTCGCAAGGACATTAAAGGTATAAGAAATTTCCTTGGTCATGCCAGTTTTTATAGGAGGTTCATTAAGGACTTCTCTAAAATCTCCAGGCCTCTGACTAATCTCTTACAAAAAGATATTCCTTTTGTCTTCGATGATGATTGTGTAGAAGCATTTGAAATACTTAAGAAAGCATTGATTTCTGCACCTATTGTTCAGCCACTTGATTGGAATTTACCCTTTGAAATTATGTGTTATGATAGTGATTATGTTGTAGGTGTTGTTCTAGGACAAAGAGTTGATAATAAATTAAATGTTATACAATATGCCAAGAAAACTCTAGACAAAGGCCAGAGAAAGTATGCTACTACTGAAAAAGAATTTTAGCAGCTTGTATTTGCTTGTGATAAGTTCAGACCTTATATTGTAGACTCTAAAGTAACTGCTCACACCGATCATGCTGCTATTAAATACCTTATGGAAAAGAAAGATACTAAACCTAGACTTATTAGATGGGTTCTCTTGCTACAAGAATTTGATTTGCATATTATTGATAGAAAGGGAGCTGAGAACCCGTGCTGCAGCATAACTTGTCTAGGTTAAATGTTCTTGATGACCCACTACCTATTGATGATAGCTTTCCGATGAACAATTAGCTGTCATGAATGCTTCTCAGATCGCTCCATGGTATGCTGATTATGCTAATTACATTGTTGCTAAATTTATACCACCTAGTTTCACATACCAGCAAAAGAAAAAGTTTTTCTATGATTTAAGACATTCCTTATGGGATGACCCACACCTTTATAAAGAAGGAGTAGACGGTGTTATTAGACATTGTATACCTGAGCATGAACAGGAACAGATCCTACGCAAGTGTCACTCCGAAGCTTATGGAGGACACCACGCTGGAGATAGAACGGCACATAAGGTATTGCAATCTGGTTTTTATTAGCCTACTCTCTTCAAAGATGCCCGTAAGTTTGTCTTGTCTTGTGATGAATGTCAAAGAATTGGTAATATCAGTAGACGTCAAGAAATTCCTATGAATTATTCACTTGTTATTGAACCATTTGATGTTTGGGGCTTCGATTATATGGGACAGTTTCCTTTCTCTAATGGGTATACACATATTTTAGTTGATGTTGATTACATTACTAAGTGGGTAGAAGCTATTCCAACTAGTACTGTTGATCATAACACCTCTATTAAGATGCTTAAAGAAGTTATTTTTCCGAGGTTTGGAGTCCCTAGATATTTAATGACTGATGGTGGTTCACATTTTATTCATGGCGCCTTCCGTAAAATTCTTGCTAAGTATGACGTTAATCATAGAATTGCATCTCCATACCACCCGCAGTCTAGTGGTCAAGTAGAATTGAGTAATAGGGAGATCAAATTAATTTTGCAAAAGACTGTTAATAGATCTAGAAAGAATTGGTCCAAGAAACTTGATGATGCATTATGGGCCTATAGAACTGCATACAAAAACCCTATGGGTATGTCTCCGTATAAAATGGTTTATGGAAAAGCATGTCACTTACCTCCCGAACTAGAACATAAGGCATATTGGGCCACTAAAGATCTCAATTATGATTTCAAATTTGCCGGTGAGAAGAGGTTATTTGACATAAGCTCACTTGATGAATGGAGAACCCAGGCCTACGAGAATGCTAAACTGTTTAAAGAAAAAGTTAAAACATGGCATGACAAAAGGATACAAAATCGTGAGTTTAATGTAGGTGATTATGTGTTGCTATTCAACTCTCGTTTTAAGATTTTTTGCAGGAAAACTTCTCTCTAAATGGGAAGGTCCTTACGTTATCAAGGAGGTCTATCGTTCCGGTGCCATAAAAATCAACAACTTCGAAGGCACAAATCCGAAGGTGGTGAACGATCAAAGAATCAAACATTATATCTCAGGTAATCCTATAAATGTTGAAACTAATGTTATTGAAACCGTAACCCCGGAGGAATACACAAGGGACACTTTCCAGAATGTTTCAGACTCCGAAAAGGAATAGGTATGTGGTACGGTAAGTAAACCGACTCCAAAACAGTTCTAATGGCAATTTTTCTCCGTTTTGGAATATTTAAGAAAATAGGAATATAAGAAGTAGTCCGGGAAGGACACGAAGCGTCCACGAGGGTGGAGGGCGCGCCCTACCCCCTTGGGCGCGCCCCCTGCCTCGTGGGCACCTCGTGCGCTCTCCGGACTCTGTTTTCTTGCACGATACTTCTTTTGGTCAGTAAAAAATCATTGTATAATCTCCCGAAGGTTTTGACCACCGTACCACGCAAATATCCTCTGTTTTTGTTTTGAGCTATTTTTCTGACAGATCTAGATCACCATGACGTCTCCAAGTGCCCCCAAGGACAAGTTCTTCGAGAAGGTCATCAACTTTACCTCATGGAAGTGCTACAACATCCTCAAACCATTGAGATGCATGAGGGGTTGCTGCACATCCGCGATGTTGAGGGACCAAGGAGGACCAGAAGCATGGAGACAAGGCTCGAGGCAATGGAGCAATGTGACGCCCCCAATTCAATCGTACACTAATCATGCATGCAAACATGTACGATCAAGATCAGGGACTCACGGGAAGATATCACAACACAACTCTAAAAGTAAAAATAAGTCATACAAGCATCATAATACAAGCCAGGGGCCTCGAGGGCTCGAATACAAGTGCTCGATCATAGACGAGTCAGCGGAAGCAACAATATCTGAGTACATACATAAGTTAAACAAGTTGCCATAAGATGGCTAGCACAAACTGGGATACAGATCGAAAGAGGCGCATGTCTCCTGCCTGGGATCCTCCTAAACTACTCCTGGTCATCGTCAGCGGCCTGCACGTAGTAGTAGGCACCTCCAGTGTAGTAGGAGTCATCGTCGACGGTGGCGTCTGGCTCCTGGGCTCCAGCATCTGGTTGCGACAACCGAGAGGAAAGGAAAGGGGGAAAAGAGGGAGAAAAGCAACCGTGAGTACTCATCCAAAGTACTCGCAAGCAAGGATCTACAATACATATGCATGGGTATCTGTGTAAAGGGGCAATATCGGTGGACTGAACTGCAGAATGCCAGAATAAGGGGGGATAGCTAGTCCTGTCGAAGACTACGCTTCTGGCAGCCTCCATCTTGTAGCATGTAGAAGAGAGTAGATGGTAAGTTCACCAAGTAGCATCGCATAGCACAATCCTACCCGGCGATCCCCTCTTCGTCGCCCTGTTAGAGAGCGATCACCGGGTTGTATCTAGCACTTGGAAGGGTGTGTTCTATGAAGTATCCGGTTCTAGTTGTCATAAGGTCAAGGTACAACTCCAAGTCGTCCTATTACCGAAGATCACGGCTATTCGAATAGATAAACTTCCCTGCAGGGGTGCACCACATTACCCGACACGCTCGATCCCCTTTGGCCGGACACACTTTCCTGGTTCATTCCCGGCCTCGAAAGATCAACACGTCACAGCCCCACCTAGGCACAACAGAGAGGTCAGCACTCCGATCTAAATCCTATGCGCGCAGGGGTCTGGGCCCATCGCCCATTGCACACCTGCACGTTGCATGGGCGGCCGGAAGCATACCTAGCCTCCCTAATACAAGAGCAGGTGTTCCAGTCCAATCCGGCGCGCGCCGCTCAGTCGCTGACGTCACGAAGGCTTCGGCTGATACCACGACGCCGGTTGCCCATATCTTGTCCCACGTGGCGGTTAGTGCGTATAAGGTCAACGACCCAACTCAGATCAAATACCAAGATCTCGTTAAGCGTGTTATTATGAAATAACATGACGCAGCACAGGCTGCACTCCACCTCTCTCCTAGTTGGTCTCAACCTGCCCTATCGCTCTGCCACAAAGTAACAATGGGGCCGTGGAACCCATGCCCACCTCTATCGGGATGGAGCCACCTGTCCTTCAGCCCCATCTCCTAACAAGATTATAAGTAATGTAACAAGATAAAGTATATAGCATATGCCCGTGATCACCTCAAGTGATCAAGGCCCAGAGTATAGCATGGCGATTTGACAAGAGTGTAGGGCCACCGATGGAATACTAGCATCCTATACTAAGCATTTAGGATTGCAGGTAATGGTAACAATTGTAGCAACAATGACAGGCTATGCAGCATAATAGGATTAACCGAAAGCAGTAACATGCTACACTACTCTAATGCAAGCAGTAGAGAGAAGAATAGGCGATATCTAGTGATCAAGGGGGGGGCTTGCCTGGAAGCTCAGCCGGGAAGGAGGGGTCGTCAACACCGTAGTCGTACTGGGTAGCAGTGGCGTCGGTCTCGGTGTATAGCGAGAGAAAAGGGGGAAGAAGCAATAAATATAAAATCAAACATATGCATGACGATGCATGACAAGACAATGAGCGGTGTTAGGTGTGCCCTAACACGGTGGAAGGTGATACCGGCGAAGGGGGAAAACATCCAGGAAGGTATTCTCGGTGTTTCGCGTTTTCGGACAAATGAACCGGAGGGGAAAAGTTGCGTGTTCGCTATGCTACGGATGTGTGGCGGATGAACGGGCTGCGTATTCGGATTCGTCTGGTCGTTCTGAGCAACTTTCATGTACAAAGTTTTTCCATCCGAGCTACGGTTTATTTTATATTAATTTTAAAAGATTTAAATCATTTTTAGGATTTATTTAATTATTTTAAATCAACATTATCCGGAATTGTGGTTGTCGATGTCAGCATGACGTCAGTAGTCAACTGTGACCGTTGACCGATCAAACTGACAGGTGGGCCCGTTCGTCATTGTCTTAGACTAACTAAGCAGGGTTAATTAGTTTAATTAAGTCATTATGTTAATTTAACAGATTTAATTAAGTTAATTAATTATATAATTAATTAATATTTTTCTAATTAATTTTCTAGTTCTTTTTTTAATGGGGGCGTGGGGCCCATATGTCATATTCTCTGGGGGAGCCTAGCAGGCACTGGGCGAATGGGCGCAACGGGTGCCCAAAGACCTGCTCGTTCGACACACGCCTAGTGCGGGCGGACCCGGCAGGGGGCAGTGCAGGGGACCTGTACACGGTGAGGTGAGCAGCGGCGTTTTGGCGCCCAGCAGAAGGCGGAACAGCAGCAGCAAGGGCTGCCGAGCTAGCAGAGGCGGCGGGAGAGGCGGCGCGGTCGGGCGAGCGAGGCGCGCCTGGAAGCAGCAGCAAAGGAGCGAGTAGGGTATGCGCAGGCTGGGAGTGCGCGGAGCGCGTGGCGGATACGGGCGGTGAGCGCGGTCAAGCGCACTGGGCGCCGGGTGCGGACAGCGGGCTGGCCGCACATCGGGCGTGGCGGGTGTCGGTGTTCTGGGAACGGGGTCCCAGACTTGCTGCTCGCGACCTGCGGCGTGGTTTCAAAGGAGGCCCAGACGGCCCATCTTCATCAACACAAACTCAAGACCTCGCGAGGGGCCAGATTCTGGGCGGATGACCAAGAGCTTACTCAGCACGGCCTCGCCAGCTGGCTCACGAGGAGGCGGAGAGTTCAAGGCAGGTACCTCGCGAGGTGCCCGTGACGCAAGCCATGACGCACCAAGGGCGCCAGTCGAGGCGCCAGCCAGCAGCGCCCTTCTTTCCTCTTTGGTGCAAAGGGAGCAAGCGCAGCGAGAGCATCAAGCAAAGGCATCCGCTTCGTGCAACAAGACCAAGACCAGCCCCAACGGCTGGAATGCGCCATCGTGGAGCCCAAGCAAGGCGTCATCACCAGAGCCTTTGGCAAAGCGAGGACCAACTTTAGTCAGATAAGTGTACCCGCGTTCCCCTTCAAAATGGCTAATTGTTGGCGCCCTTCCCGCCAATATTTGGGAAGAGGCCGTTAGATTAATGTAAACTAACCGGATTTAACACGTTCATTAAAACGAACGGGTCGGTGAACGCTCACTAATTAATAAAACCAAAAAAAATAAACCAATCTAGGGTTTTTAAAAAACCGAACAACGCGAGAAAACCGGATCGGGTTTTTGAAACAAAACCGGACGGGGGTGCGGCGAGTGGCTACCTCGCGAAGTCGCCGGCGGGTCTGCCTCCAGCGGGTCGGGCGACGGGCGGTGGGTGGCGGCGGGTCGACGGGTGGCGAGGGGCGGGCCGGCGACGGCGGGCGGCGGCGGGCGGCTTGGCGGGCGCGGCGGCTTGGGTTGAGGGGGCGGGGCGGCGGGATGAGGAGAGAGGGGGCGGCGGTATAAATAGGAGGGGGCCCGGTGCCTTGAGGAGGGGGCAACGGCGGCGGGCGCAGAGCCGAGCCGGACTCGGCGGCGGCGGCGCGGGTTCTCCAAGCTGAGAGCCGCGAGGGGAGGGGAGGTGGGCGGGCGTGGGCTGGGCCTTGGCCCAAAGGGCCTCATGGCTTTTTTTTAAAATAAAACTAAACGAATTTAAAATAAAACCAAACGAACTCCAAATTAAATAAAATTAATTTTCCCGACTCCTAAAAATGAGTGAACAAAATGAACTTTAAAACGGGCAAAATGCATATTTTTAGAAATACTCATTTTTCCCTAAAGCAAATAAACTTTCGAAAACCAAAATTTGATTTATTTATTAAATCTTCATTTTTCCTAAACGCTGGGAAAGTCATATTATTCCCCCTCTTCATTTTTTTATCGGAAAAACTTTTGAAGATAAATAAATAAACGAATGATCCTATTTTCAAAATTTGAGAAATCCCAAATATGAAAATAATGAAATTCCAACTTCTCCGAGGGTCCTTGAGTTGCGTGAAATTTTCTAGGATCGGAGAAATGCGAGAAAATATGATATGCATGATGACCTAATGTATAACATTCCAAATTGAAAATTTGGGATGTTACAAACCACCCTTTAAGATCTAATCTCCTCGAGATTCGGGTTGGCTAGAAAATAGGTGAGGGTGGTCCTTGAGCAAAACTTCCTCTCTTTCCCTGTGGCTTCATCTTTAGTGTGGTGGCTCCAATGAACCTTGCAAAACTTGATAATCTTGCATGCGAGTAACTCTGCGGCATAATCGAGAATCTTAACCGTTTTTCCTCATATGTTAAATCATCCTCAACTGAATTGCTTCCAGGGCACCGTGTCTCTTAACGGTATCTCGCTATCTCGGGTGACATTTCTTCAATCGAGAAACATGGAATACATCATGAACTCCTCGACAGTCCTTCCGCAATTCCAGCTTATAAGCAACTTCACCCATGCGTTGTAAAATCTTATACGGTCCAACTAAACGTGGGGCTAATTTTCCTTTAACTCCAAAACGCTTAACTCCTCAAGCGGGGATACTTAAGATATACTGCTCCGACTTCATGTTCAATCGCTTTGCGCTTTGAATCTGCATAGCTCTTTTCCGTTCGACTGGCTACCTTGAGCCTATCTCGAATCAATTTAACCTTCGCTTCGACTCCTTAATCAAATCTGGTCCAAACAATTGACGATCTCCGCTGCCATTCCCATGACAACGGTGTCCTCGCATCTTCTTCCATACAGAGCCTCGAAGGTGCCATCTTCAAGCTGGTTTGGTAACTGTTGTTATAAGAAAATTCTGCATATGGCAAATTATCATCCCAACTAGATCCATAATCTAGTGCACAAGCTCAAAGATATCCTCCAAAATCTGATTGACTCTCTCACCGTCCATCGGTCTGTGGGTGGAAAGCTGTACTGAAATCCACCGTTCCCAATGTTTCGTGTAACCGGTTCCAAAATTTTGAGGTAAATTGAGTTCCTCCGTTCGACACGATGCTCCTCGAACTCCGTGTAAACACACAATTCTGGTCATGTATATCTTTGCCAACTTAGCACTGCTATAGGTAGTCTTGATCGAATAAAGTGAGCTACCTTCGCAAGCGGTCGACTATAACCCAAATCGATTCATATCCTGAACGGGTCTTTGGCAAACCTGTGATGAAATCCATGCCTAGTTTATCCCACTTCCATTCGGTATCGGCAATGGTTGTAATAATCCTCGCTGGCTTCGATGCTCGCCTTT
Organism: Aegilops longissima; assembly: GCA_021605205.1. Classification (NCBI taxonomy): domain Eukaryota; kingdom Viridiplantae; phylum Streptophyta; class Magnoliopsida; order Poales; family Poaceae; genus Aegilops; species Aegilops longissima. The sequence continues at coordinate 13,346 of JAHIAM010004844.1, forward strand.
ACCTTCTGACATACATCGCAAACTGCTACATACTCCGCAATATCCTTCTTCATTCCGGTCCACCAGAAAGTATTCTTCAAATCCAAATACATCTTGGTATTTCCTGGGTGAATCGAATAGGGTGAATCATGGGCTTCTTGCAAAATCAATTTCCTGATCTCCGTGTTATTTGGCACATAAACACGGTCCTCAAACCATAGGGTATCGTGCTCATCCTCACGAAATCCTTTAGCTTTTCCTTTGCTCATTTTCTCCTTTATAGAGGCAACTTCCTTATCTGCCTTTTGGGCTTCTCTGATTTTGTCCATTAGTGTTGACTGAATCTCCAATGCTGCTACATAGCCTCTCGGAACTATTTCCAAACATAGCTCTCGAAGGTCCTTGGCTAACTCATTGGGTATTCCTCCCATCATTAGGGTATTTACGTGGCTCTTACGGCTCAATGCGTCTGCTACGACATTAGCCTTTCCGGGGTGGTAATGCAATCTCATATCATAATCCTTGATAAGCTCTAACCATCTCCTCTGTCTGAGATTTAAATCCTTCTGTGTGAAAATGTATTTCAAACTCTTATGATCCGTATATACTTCACAATGATTTCCAATGAGAAAATGTCTCCATGTCTTCAAGGCATGCACAACGGCTGCTAACTCCAAATCATGTGTGGTATAATTTAACTCATGGGGCTTAAGTTGTCGGAAGCATACGAAACAACTCTTCCTTCCTGCATAAGCACTGCTCCAAGTCCTCGACGTGAAGCGCCGCAATACACCTCATAATCCTTGGTCCGATCCGCAATATTAAAACCGTGAGGTAACCAATCTTTTCTTCAACTCCGAAAACTTGCCTCGCAGTCCTCACCCATTTGAATTTGTTATCCTTCTTCAACAATTCTGTCATAGGCTTTGCAATCCTTGAGAAATTTCAATGAATCTTCGGTAGTATCCCGCGAGTCCAAGGAAACTCAATCTCTCCAACTGTCGTTGGTGCTTCCCATTTGGTTACGGTTTCAACCTTTGTGGGGTCAACTGCTATTCCTTCTCCGGATATAACATGTCCAAGAAATCCAACTTCCTTTAGCCAAAATTCACATTTGCTGAACTTGCATAACCGGTGTTCCTCGCCCAAAACCAATCTCAAATGTTCCTTATGTTCTTCTTCATTCTTCGAGAAAATCAAAATATCATCAATGAACACCACGGCGAACTTATCCAAAACTCCATAAACACTTTGTTCATCGTGTTCATGAAATAGGCTGGTGCGTTAGTCATCCAAATGACATAGCGGTATACCATACAGTCCATATCTCGTGGTAAACGCTGTCTTGGGTATGTCCCGTCATGAATCTTCAATCGATGGTACCCGATCAGAATCGATCTTGGAAAACACTTTAGCTCCTTGCAAGCGATCAAACAGATCATTTATCATTGGTAGTGGGTACTTGTTCTTGATTGTTACTTCATTCAATCCACGATAATCAACAACCATTCTCAACGATCCATCCTTCTTCTCCACTAACAATACGGGTGATCCCCAAGGTGAAGAACTTGGGCGAATAAAACCTTTATCCGATAGTTCCTTAATCGCTTCTTGATTTCCGCCAAATCCACATGCGGGCATCCTCGACGGTCGCTTCGATATCGGGCCTGTTCTCGCAACACTCGATCAAAAACTCAATGTCTCTATCCGTGGCATTCCCGCAACTCTTCCGAAATACATCAGGAAAATCCTTCACCACGGGTACTTCTTCTTGCACAACTCCTCGATAAGCAATTTACTTGCGCTCTCCTCGCTCATGCCGTGATACATACTTGATCCTTCTTCCTTCCGTGTGGTGAGCAAAATTGACTTTGTGGTGCAATCTATGTTCCTCCATACTTTGATAACCAATCCATACCTAATATCACATCCAATCCTTGGGATTCCGTAACTATTAGGTCCGAGGGGAAAACATAGTGTCCAATCCTTAATGGTAGTCGATCACACCATTTACTAGCCATGTATTCTGCTCCGGTGAGGTTACTAGCATGGGTGACCTAGGGCTTGGGTCGGTAATTTGTACTTATCCACAAATCCCTTGATATGTATGAATGCGATGCACCAAGATCGAAAAGAACAACCGCAGTAAATGACTTAACCAAAAATTACCGACATCGTGATCGGGCTGATCTTCAACCTCCTCCACATCAATGTGGTTCACCTGTCCCTGTTGAAAGGGTTGGGCTTCTTTCCGAGCTTCCATTGCCATTTCCATTCGGCCTTCAGGCAGTCATTTGCATAATGCCCACCTTGCGGCACTTAAAACAAGTGATGTGACTCAGTTCTACCTTGGATGGTGTTGACGGTAGGTGCGGTTCTGTCCATTGCTTCCTCCATTCCCGCTCCCATTCTTAGTGCCATTATGGTTATGCGAATTACCTCCTCCATGGGTATGCTGAAACTGAATTCTGATTTAGGGGTATAACGAGGCTTCACTGAGCTCCGAGTTATACTTCCCTGTCCATACTCCCGCTATGTTCTCAATTTGTTGATGCTTCCTTCAATCATGAGGGCTCGGTCTACCAACTCCTGGTAGTTATTGAAACTTGCTACCATCAACAAAGATGCTGAACTCATCATTCAGTCCTTCTAGAAACTTCTCCGCTTAGCAGCGTCAGAGTAACGCTATCCGGGGCATAGCGTGCTAACTTACTAAAATCATCCACATATCGCCAACAGTCCTTCCTCCTTGCCGTAAGTTGCGAAACTCACGCTTCTTCATGGACATGGCTCCTGCTGAAACATGGGCAGTCTGAAAAGCTTGTCAAACTGATCCCATGTGACAGTGTTCACGGGTAAGTGGTGTAAAATTCTCCCACCATGCTGCTGGGTCCTTCAAGCTGGTGTGCTGCAAACTTCACTCTTTCTCCATCTGTGCATCCTGCAGTGGTCAACTCCTTCCAATCTTATGGAGCCAATCATCTGCTATAATCGCTCGGTGCTCTTTGGAATACACCGAGGATTTAGTCTAAGGAAACGAGTCGGTGATCCGCAGTGGTGGTGGTGGTGGGTTGTTGTTGTTGTTGTTGTTGCCCTGGTTTCGCACCAATGTTTGAATCAGGTGTTCTGCCGCTGAATCAATTGGGTGATCTCTGGCGGAAAACTAACCCGGGTCGCGGTCTCGGAGGCATCGATGGGTTTAGAAGAGACGAGAAATTAAGAATAGATTGAGGTCTAAAGGAATCACTACCCAAATGCTCATGAGCAAAAACACACAAAATCACTTCATTCAATCAAACAAAGGGCTTACAACGATCTAACTATCGCAAAAGTGCGGTACTATAATGTTTACATGGAGGGAATACTACTAATATGTCACATCCCGTGATAGACCATGCATTAGGGTGTGCATCATGTTTAAATTTCATTTGAATTTGAAATGGGAAGGCAGAAACCCCTTAACATCCCCCCTCCTAAAAGAACTAGGGTTTACTAAAATTTATTTCAATGAATCCAAATGCCCTTCAAAATGCTCATCCTCTTTGTTTGGGTTCGAATCCATGTCAAAGGAGGTGCACCATTTTCTAGGTCACCTAAGGGTTCTAGAATTAATCCACAAGTTTTTGAAATAAGCATTTCAAATTATGAAAATATTTTAAATGTTCAAAATTGTCAAACCAAAATGTTTCATGTTGGGAATATTCCAACAAGTGACCAGGAGCATTTTGGTAATTTTAAAATAGTTTTGGTATTTTTAAAACCCCAACAGAGTTACGTAAAATAGAAAAAGCTTAAAAAGGAAAACCTTACTGTCAGCTCATGACCGCCCACCTGCTGCCCAGCCCAGCAGCAGCGCCAACAGCTGCTTGGCTCGGCCAGCAGTAGCCTGGTGTCGCCGGGCGAGCGCAGGGCGCCACGCACTGGCCGCCGCCTGCTTCACCCCGCTCGCCACGCCTGGGACGACCCTCGCTGTCGCCCGACCCGGACACGCCACTTTCCCCTGCCTCTCTCGCTCTCCCCAACCTGGCCGACGCCATCGCCGACGCGCCACCGCCGACGCCGTGCTCCCCGCCATCCATGCTCCTCCCCATCGTGTCCAGCAGCTCCGCAGACTCCACTACCCCTAGCTAGCCGCGCCCCACTCGCTCTAAGCACCCCGAGGCCACTACACCGACTCGACCGAGCTTGAAGCCGCCGGAGATCCCCATCGCCGCCGCCGCCGCATCGATCACCGCCTCGACCCGACGAGGCTCTCCACAGTTCACCGTGAGCCCGGCTACTCCCCCGCCCTTCCGCTTCTTCCTCTTGCACCACAACGCGCGACGTTGATCACCGAACGCACCGCCGCGGAGCTCGTCGCCGACGAGGCTCCGCCACCCAACGGTCACGCCACCCTGTCCATCGTGACTCACCATGCCCCAACGGGCCTAACTATGCACTTCCCGCCGCCGCCGAGCCCTCTAGCAACAAACCCGACATCACCGAGCCCGGCCGCCGCCCGACCTGCCGTCGCCGCCCACTCCGCCACCCCTAACCCAATCGACCCACCAAACACCGCTGCTCATCCTCGCCTTCACGTAGATGCTCCTCAAGGCCCATTTGACGGCCGGAAGGTGCAAAGCACTCTGCCTCCGCCACCGCTCGCCTGGGCTGGCTAGACGCCGTGAGTTGACCTGTCCGTGGGCCTGCTGACTGTCTCGAGTCAATGACAGGTGGGGCCCTCCGCTAAACTAATTAGGATTAGTTCTAATTAATTAAATTAGTTTAAACTAACCTCGACATGCGGGTCCCACTGGTCAGTTTGACCTGGACGACCCTGCTGACCCCTCGACACACGCTGACCTCATGCCGACAAGATTAATTCAAATTCTGGATTTATTTTATATAGTAAATTCCAGTAATATAATTCAAATTTCAAATGCTTATAACTTTTATTCTATAACTCCAAATGCAAAGATTTATATATGAAAATTATCGAAAAATACACTCTATCCATTGGTACAGGTTTCATGCATGTTAAAACAAGTTAACTATGCTGAATAACCAGATTAAGATATTGCACCATTAGGCCTAACTCAATGAGCTATCATTTGAACCTTTGATTCAAATGAGTTCATCCCCTGTTCCTTCAACTTGCATTAGGCCAACACACATCCATATTACCATGTCATAGCATGCATCATATTGTTGCATATTGTTTGTATGTTTATTTCGTGTGTTTTGATAGGTTCTGCCTCAAGATAACCTCGATTACCCATCTCAAGGGCGTTCTCCACCCCAGCCCATCGTGCAAGCAATTCATTGATCATTCCGATACAAACCCATGTTCTCGCTTCGCTCGCATCTGCATTAAGACAACGCGATTCAACTGCTGTGTGCTGCGGTAGTTGAACCCACTTCCTTTGCATGACTGTCATTGCCACAAGAACTAGATGAAACCCACTAGTATGTGTAGGAGTTGATTGAGCCATGTTTGTGATTCCTACCATGCTATGCTTGCTATGCTTAGAGTTGTGTCAGGTCTGGCTCATCGGGATGATGAACTGGAGTGAAAGGTTGTGTTGGTTCGAGAGTGAAAGTGTTGAACACGATTTGGTAAAGGTATCGATGAGAGGCCATGTAGGAGTACATGGTGGGTTGTTTCATTGAAGCCGATCCTAAGAACTGAGATCTGTGTTTGTGATCCATGAAACAGTTACTACCACACATTGGGATCCTTAATTGACCCTCTCGGCTTCTTAACCACCCCTGCTCATAGTCCGGAGTTGCAAGTAGTTTTGGTGTTTGTAGCTTGCTTGGGGCCGCACGCAACGCTGACCTTAGGGGTGGGTTGTGTTGCGGTAGGCACCGTGGCCCGTGTACCAAGTGCCCGCTTGGTATCTCGGGAACCCTGCACACATCGCTCGGGCTGTATGGGAAACCTCGCCGGACTCTCATGGATGGAACCCGAATAGGCGATACACCTGGACTAGGGACTTGAGTGTTTAGGTAGGCTGTGGCCGACACCCACGCTGGGCTTCCGCTGAAGGTTGTTTAGTACATGTCGTAAACGATTTATAAGTGGTGAGAGCGTGTGAAGAAGTATACCTCTGCAGGTTAAATATGATCTATTCAATAGCCGTGTCCACGGAGAAGGACTTCGGTTACCTATATCGTTCATAGACAAGTAAATGGATACTACTAAAAGCCTCAAGATAAGTGTGAGTATCGTGGATGGCCCTCTGGGATGACGAGAGGATCCACGGTGGAGTATTGTGATGGTGATTAGTGGACCTGTATGCGACAAAATGCTTTACAAAGTGTGTCACGAGGATAGCTTAGCCAAGAGTCAAAGCTGGCTTTGTGCAAATAACTCCACTTCCTTCCTTGAGAATGTGCATGTATGATAGGATTCTGTGGTAAGACTTCTTGAGTACTTTTGTACTCATGTTTGCTTAATCAATATTTTTCAGAGGACTATACTACCCTCCGACGGATTCTATGTAGATGTTGACTTCGACGAGTAAGCTAGCCACCTGTGTGGCGATCTAAGACTTGTGAAGGGCCATTGTAGATAGAAAGGCTCCAACAAGCTTTCTTTCTCTCTAGAGTCAGACTGTGACATAAGTTGCTTCCGCATGTGCTTGTATGATTGTATGACTTGAGTGTTGGGTCATGTGACCTCTACCTGTATGAATGTGTTATGTATGGCTCCTGAGCCTCTTAAATAAAGTACTTGAGTTGTAGAGTTTTGTTGTGATGCCTTGTTGTATTTACTCATATCGGGCATATTATGTATGATTGAAATGCTTGGTATGAGTGGGATCCGACAAACTAGTTGTTTATCCTTGGCAGCCTCTCTTATGGGGAAATGTAGTCTCGTGCTTCGAGCGATAGTAGTCCGCTTCTGCCCGGTTCACCGGAGTCCTGCTAGCCCACCACTACTTGCTTGGACACTTGACTGGCGGCATGTGATTCATTTCGTTCTTATGTCTGTCTCCTTCGGGAAATGTCACGCGGTGATACTTGAGTCCTGCCTAGCTCTGCTACAGCCGGGATACCGAGTCCTCATAGCCCAGTGCTACAGCCCGAGTTCATACGCTGATGACCGACATGCTCAAGTGTTTCATGTATGCCTCGTCCCCATAGGTTAGTGCCGCTTTGGGTTCACGACCAGCCATGTCGGCCCGGTTCTTTGTCATGTGGATGCTAGCGACACTATCATATACGTGAGCCAAAAGACGCAAACGGTCCCGGCCATGGTAAGGCGACACCTGTGGGAATACCGTGCGTGAGGCCGCAAAGTGATATGAGGTGTTACCAGCTAGGTCGATATGACTTGAATCGGGTCCCGACAAATACAGCATCGAGCGGGGCTGCTCAGAGGTCCGCTAAGCCAAACTGGTCAAGTTGAGTCTAGAAATGCTTTAGTTATATGTAGGGAATTGATTGTGGAGGAACGAAGGCTCTTTTA